>OZ023265.1:36444998-36479998 GCA_964006375.1 Tillus elongatus
ATCTGGTCATACAAGCACTTGGCTTGTGATTGTATGACCAGATCGCTTTTAGTACCTAGAAAGGTTGGGTTCTTAATTATTAGTGTGTTCAGAGACCTTATTTCTGAAATTCTGCATTGTTTACATTGTTTTCTTATAATGACGTTACTACCTAGTGTTACAGTGGTTGGGAGAGGGTATGTGTCGCGATTTCGTGATCTGTGACATATTATTTGTTTCCTACATTGTTTTGGTAATTAAGAAAATGTGAGTCCGCAGGTTTTGTGCGGCCAAGGGACGGACCTAGCTCATTTGCTTGTGATGAAAAAAGGAAGTATGATGTAAATTGACCTTTTTTTAAATTTCGATCGTTTGGCAGTGTTTGCTATATGTTTTCTTTTAGCTATACAAACTAGGATACTTATAACATGGTTTTCCCCTCCCCTAGCTTTTCACTTGAGATAACAGCACAGGGGCTTGTGGGTGTTCTCCTTCAGCTCCTCCATGCCTATAACCATCAAAATTTTCTTGGGAACAGCCCCCAAGAAAGTTATTGCGACCTGTTGCAAATAGGGGTTCTGGGCGGGGAAAACGGGGTTTTAAGGAGTTATAGCTGCAAAATTGGGTAAAGTCAGCTTATATAGCTCCATCTAAGCTGTTTCTTTTTTGGGATTTTCCGCTCATATTTCATTTTTATCGTCTTATCCGCCCAGCACCCCTATTCACTCCTGGTCCCGTCACTTTCTTTTGGGTTTGTGAACCAGGGGGATTCTCAGCATGTTCATAAAAAAATTCGTAGAAACCCTTTGTGGACTAAACTACGATTTACCCGTGTAACATTACTTGAGCGAATTTTTGTAAAAAATAAATGGCGAATTTTCGTGATATAAATTGCTTGCAAATTTTCATGGAATTTTTTTTAATGAAAATTTGTCAGAAAGCTTTTTTGAGTAATTATATAATTATAAAATGATAAGGTCAATTATCACAAAGTATATCTATAGTTTGAATATCGCCGTGAAAATAATATTTTGACAGTCAGCAACTTACCTTTTAGTATTTTTCAGAGCCTACGTGGATCCAAAAAATTCTACGAACAACGAATATAATGGCATGTTTTTTTCTGTGGATTTGTCAGACATTACATATTTTTTATAAAATATAAAATAAATAGGTCTTATCAAAATGCAATGGGCATACCTTGCAAAATAAGAATTATATTTTAAAAAAAAAACGTTCCATTCATGAAAATAAAGTTTCCTGTTTCGGTCCGATCATTAAACTTGAAATAACTCATAAACTAATCGTTTTATAAAAATTTAACTGAAGTGACTAAAGTTACGACATTGATTGACCTAATAACAGCCACTTGTTTTGAAACCATTGGCGTGCGCACAAAGAAGTTTAGGCGACTATTAGTAATACTACCACCACCACCACCCCTCCCCTGTACCCCCCTTGGGATTTGAGTTTTCTCTCCTCATCTAAACATATGGCGTCTAGTTCTGAAATAAGACTACGTGCAAAATTTCATGGAGATAACTTCAAAAACAAAAATTATAAATGAAAAAAGGTTTCGTAAGTTTTTTCTCACCTGTTTGGGTCCGACCATACAACTTACAATAACCCATAAGCTAATCGTTTTATCAAAATTCAAGCTAGGGAAACAAAAGTTATAAAATTATTTTGTATAACAACAGCCATTTGTTTTGAAACCACTGGCGTGCACACAAAAAAGTTTAGAGGGTCAATACTTGTTCCAGCCCCCCATCCCCCCCCTGGGATTTGATTTTTCTCTCCTCATCTACACAGATGGTGTCTAGTTATGAAATAAGACTATGTGCAAAATTTCATGGAGATAACTTCAAAAACATAAAAATTAGAAAGGAAAAATTATTTCTTAAGTTCAATTTCAACACTCTGTATTTCGAAAACGGGGCCCCCAGAAGAAAAATGTTATAAGAAAAGTCATAAATTTTCGTCTCGGGAATCCATGGTTAGCGGGTTGGCCAACTATTTTGTAACAGCCTGTATATTGGCATGTGTAGTTTTGTATAAATTGATTGAATAGGTCCGTTGGCCTGAAAAATGGCACCAGTTTATTTTCGGGATTTTTTTACTCTACGAAACAGTTATTTTGATTAAATAGGATACAGGGTTTCTACTATTATTCATAATGCACTGCGTCCAGGCCTTTTTAAGGTGGTGTTTCTTTTACTTTTTCTCCAAAAGAACAAACTCAAATACCAATTATATGTGTAATTTGAAGATTAAAGCAAAACGATGAAATACCAGGTCGACTAAAAGAGTTCTACCGTATTAGCAACAACGTGGAATCGGTGGGAAAGCAAATAAAAATATAAATCGGCTCTTTCATCTAGCGAACATCAAAGAGTTTATTTCGAACCGGCTTTTCGGCGTAAACTGAGGTGTGTTTGGCTATAAATTAAAAGCAGGCTTGTCAAACTGCCACAAAATATAGAATTGTCACCTATAATTACAGGTATAATAAACGACTCATTCTAAATGACCCTCTTTCTTTCTTTTCCCAAACACAAAAGGAACAAACAGTCACTAAACCTATAAATAATTCAATGGGAACCACCTTGGCGCCTGACCCAATTTATTACAAATTTCATAGATTTCATATTACGGTGGTCCACATCGGAACACAACACACAATACCTTCCTGAAGGTATAAAATTACAAACATTCTTTCACAAAAACCATCCATTCTCTGGTCCCGTTTATTATAATGTATCGATAGACATTCTTTCAACTTCTAACATAACACATCCTTATAAAAAGCAAAAGAAACAGGAAACCACTACGAGGATGCCAAAGAATACTGTAAATATTTCCTGATTGTGTGTTGTGAGGGAGAGGCGTTGCCTTGCCATTATTTAGCAACCCTCCGGCTCTTTAAAAATAGCAGCTTCCCCCTGCACTCGGCAGATGTATGTGTCACTTCACACCCTCATTCATCATGTAAGGGCTACTGCCTCTTTAATTGATTATTCACCACTCCATAAAAATCACCTACCATAATGTTAAATAAAAAATCGACACCTTACAACTTAAAAGTTATTTGGTACATCACAAAGCCGGATAAATGCAGTACGTCCACATTTCGAGTTTCTTCATGGCATATCGCATATAAATAGGTTAATGTTGCAGTAAAACTGGACAAAAATATTGCCTATTTCTGGTAAAGCTTCTTTATATGGTTAAATATTGTACATTTGACAACAAGGCTGAAAAGTCCTCATCGATATCACTAACATATAATGAACTGTGTACCCGTGATCAATACTAACTCCTAGAGGGAGAAAAGGGAATAGAAAACAATAGACAATTTGCATGTTTTTTTTTCTTATCGCATCTGATAGACATCCCACAAAGATGATTTTTAATATTTTTTTCATTTCACATACTACCAAAATAACGACGCAAAAAATATCTGAAAATGATTATTTCATAATTTATTTCAAACATCACTATTTTGCCCGCATAATCTGTGACGTCCCTGGACGGTAATGTCACAATTACAATGAGCTTGCTGCTCTGTGTTTACATCACCACGAGGTTGAGAAACAAGCGACCGTACTTATCATACCATAGGGTAAATGTAAACACGTCATGAGGACGACACCCTCAGGCGCGCTAGAGGTCTTGCTAATGCTATCACCGCTTCCCATCTGTATCAGAAGGGAGGCTATGGCGTCGCGTCTTAGAATGCGAGGCTCTGGAAACTGGTGCGGATAGGGAGCAATAATAGTCGCCAAGGAGGTGGAAAAGGAAATTCCAATATTCACCATCAAAGTACCAAATGCAGAGGACGATATTAGGTTGACTAGGCCATACACCCTCAGAATCCCCAGTAGGGTTCAGTGGAGGGAAAATGAGGTTGCATTCCAGCCCGCAAGTCTGGTCTGTTTTACCGACGGATCGCGGCTAGAGGATCAACAATCCTCCGGGGCAGGATATAAATCGACAGCTTAGGGGTGCGCGAGAGTTATGCTCTGGGCGCATATACCACGGCATTCGAGACGGAGGTGTACGCTATCCTGTCTGTATCCAATCGACAGGATGTGAGGATGAGCCCCGAGAAATGTTTATACATTTGCTCGGATAGCCGTGCGGTCCTCCGGGCAGTCTGCGCGTCCAGAATTAGGTCAACACTGTTTCTGGAGTGCGCTGACGCACTAGCCAGGACAAAGGAGGTGCAAATTGTGTGGATTCCGGGACACTGTGGCGTATTGGGGACTGAGGTGGCGAATGATCTCGCAAGACTTGGTTCCCGGCGGCTGTTCTGTGGCCCGGAGCCTGCGGTAGGCATAAGTAGGAAGACGGTCTCTGTCGTCTTAGACAGGTGGAGTGAGGAGGCCATGGAGAGGCACTGGGGGTTGATCGGTGGCTGTAGGCAGGCGAGGGACTTCGTGGAGGGTCCAGACAGAGACAAGACTGTCTGGCTACTCGGTAGGAGTCGACCGACGCATCCTTGGTGTGCTGACAGGTCACTGCGCTCTTAGAGGACACCTCACATTGATAGGTGTCGAGAGGGATCACATTTGCCAGAAATGCGGCGAGAATGTAGAGACGTCTTACCACTACCTGTCTGAATGTGAGGCTTTTGGGAGTCTTCGAACAGAATTGCTCGGTTCGAGGACTCTGCAGAGGAACCAAGTAAGTACCGTCCAATGGAAGACCGCCATGGCCTTCATTTCGAGGTCGAGGCGGTTTGCTGGGTTGCCGGGGTTGGCAAAAAGGGCCCATTGTGGCCTATTTGCCTGGCGTTAGCCTCCGCACCACTGCTACTACTACTACCACTTGGCCTGCCTGTGAGAAGAACGGGATCCTTGAATGACGTCTAAAAACGTCTCAAACTGAAATATCATCATTTTTAAAAGGATTCAGCTAAAGGAAACTAATACAACTATAGTATACTTCATAAAAAATGATTATGCTTGTATATTAGCTGTCTTTTCTACGATATCTATAAAGCATTAGGGTGGTCACTAATATTCAGCGTGAATGTTTTAAATAACCTTGTAAGTTTGAAAAACCTATAAAAGTTATACTAGGGAACATTTGCCATTCCCCAGTTAGTAATGTAAAACACTTTGAAAACCACTAATCTTTGAAACATACAATTATCCAATAAATGCATATTGCAGACGTTTTTATACGTATTTAAATTTTAAGTCAGTAGTTAGTTAATGTTGAAACTTAAAACAATAGCAGAAATGAGGCTTAAGAAAAAGGGAGATAAGTTAATTGCTTTTGTAGACCTGCAAAAAACATTCGATAATGTGGATTGAAAAATATTGTATCATCTAATGAAGAGACCTAGACTAGATTGGAGTATAGGCCCATTATTCTCAATTTATACAAAAATCAAGGTACCCTTATAGATATTAACGGATATGAACCAGAAACTAAAATAAGGAAAGAGACGAAAAAATAATTACAGACGATGCTGAGTGTACTGGAAGATGTATTAAAACAAATCAAACTAAAGATCAATATGACGAAAACAAAAGTAATAAAGATAAGCAAGGATAAGACTGCAAAAATGAATATGGAGCTAAAAAGTCAACAACTTGCAGGCATATATACAAATGTTCACGTAACTTGGGAGTATTATTACGTATCTTGGTAAATATATCAAGGAATAGAGGAGGATCGTTATGGCGAAGCAAGGATTCAATAGACAAAATACTTTTCTCACTAATAACGTCTTATCTTGGACCTGAGGAAGAGATTGTTCAAGTCAGACGTATGCAGTGTTGTCATGTATGTGACGAAAAGCTGGACTTGGAATAAGCAGGATATTTCTTCTTCCGCCCTTTCTTACGATACCACACTTAAGAATGTGTATTTGTGAGTTCCTAATCTTTGAAAAACAGTCATAGACAATAAATACATATCGCTGAGGTCTTTTCCACTTAAATATATGTAAATAATGAAGTTTTATACCGATTCCAAGTTTTAAGTCAATACTGAACCTAATTTCAAAATTGAGACTGAAATGGGCAAGATGTTTACTATTGAATTTTTAAAGTACGAAACCGTTAAAAAGACGGTCCATAACCAGTAGTTCTTTTTTTATTTTTTTTAAATATATTTCAACAATACACCACGAGGGCTTACAGCCTAAATACTATCGTACCGTGGGTGTCGACAAGGAGGAAAGAGACAGCTTGTTAATTCTGGACTTGAAGGTTTGGAGGTTCGGAAGAGAAGAAAAAACATGTGCCGGCAAGGAATTCCACAACTTGGAAGTCCTCAGGACAAAAGAGCTGGCATAACATAATGTTCTATGTCTGGTGACCTGGACAGTGCATTCGCTCTGTTCCCCTGATAGATCTGTTGGGGCAGCAGGTTGAGGAACTATGGAAGAAAGTTCCTCTGAGCAGTGCCCGTGCAGATATCTATAAGAGAGAGAGGGAGGGGGGGGGGTCACCAACGACACGTCGGTGGGCAAGGGATGGCAGCCTTTGTGTCAGGGTAGGGTCACCGATGAGACTTATAGCTCTCTTTTGAATGAAGTCCAGGATAGCGAGTGTAGAAGCTACAGGGGCACCCCAGATGTGAGAGCAGTATTCGAGGTTTGGCCTTATTTGTGAAGTATATAAGGTATAGGAAAAGTATTTGCGAGCCCGGAAGAGGAAACCTAATTTCTTAGCAGCCGCTTCTGCAATTGATGTGACATGTTGGTACCAATTGAGATTTCGATCCACAGAAATGCCAACAAGTGAAAAGGACTCATTACTTTAAATAACTTGGTTGTTCATTGTGATGCGTCTAGGACTGGTGTATTTCTTATGAGATAGAAAGCAAGACTGAGATTTGGTGGAGTTGAATTGTACAAGATTTCTACTTCCCCAGTCTAATATTTTTCGGAGATCCACGGAGACAGAACCCTCCATGCGTCTGCGATCCTCATCTAATTGGGCTCAAGTGACAGGCTTAGAATATTGTATATTTGAGTGGAGGGTGCTGTCGTCCGCGTAACTGTGAACTGGGTTGGATGTGCTAGAGAGGAGGTCATTGATGTGGAGAAGAAACAAAGTAGGGGCTAAAGCTGAACCTTGAGGAACTCCTGCATTAATTGGATACAGTTTAGAGGAATGGCCATCCACGACAGAAATGCTCCGGTTGGAGAGAACATTTGCTGTTCAGGTACAGAGTTTTAATGGTAGGCCATAGGCCGGAAGTTTATTAAGCAGCGCTGCGTGCCAGACCTGGTCGAATGCTTTGGATATGTCTAGAGCAACAATATGAGATTCACCGTGTAGTTCCATAGACTTGTTCCAAGAATGGGTGACAAAGGAAAGGAGGTCGGCAGTTGATCCGCGCTGACGGAATCCATACTGCCTGTCGTGGATTAGACTCTGTTTTTCAAGAAATTTTAGTAACTCGGTGTTTATATACTTTTCCATTACTTTAGGGACGACCGAAAGGAGAGAAATAGGCATGTAGTTGCTAGGAAGCGCTTTGGATCATTTCCTATATTTTGTTAAGTGAAAATTGGAACCTGTAATGAGCACTAATAACTACACTTGGAGAACCCAAATCACCACACACATTTTTCTTAAAATCTGAACAAAGAATTTTTCATCCTATAATGATGCTAACTTTGTTAGTGAAACGACCGCCAGGTCTTTATAAAATATATTTTGGTGATATGGGTTCCCCAAGTATACTTATTTCTATAGTTTACTTTAGATTTCCAATTTGCAGTTAACCTCCTGGTAGTTGTAGACAAATCGACTGCTGGTAGATAAAGTTTGAGATCTTACATGTATGTTGATACAATTTTTACCTTTTGCTTCCTTGTATTTGCTGAGGTATTTACATTTAAACTGCTTCGCTGGCCCCGGGTGCGGTAAGTTATAATTGTTTTTTTTCCCCGCAATTTCTCTATTTTTCCGGTTGCTATGTTACACACTCCTTTCCCGGTACACCCCTTCGCCTGCAGTTACCTATCACCGTCGATTTATCAGATTACAGATCCGCCGTGTTTTTCATTGGGGGGTGGTCTACTACATGGTCGTGAGGGTTTTTCCTTCCCCTCCTGCATGCCTACAACCACCCTCAATGCATAAACCACATGAATTTTCTTCGGGACAACTACCAAGAAAGTTACGGGCCCTGGGGACTAATGCGGGGTAGACTGGGTTTAAAGGAGGTATAGGGGCAAAAAGTGAAAAAGGCAGATTTTATAAGTCTGACTAAGTTGGTTTTTTTTTTCGAATTTTCCGCTCATATTTCCTTTTTATCTGCTTCCCCGCCCAGCACCCCTATTCACTACTGCTCCCGTAACTTTTTTACGGCTTGTTTGCAAGAAGTTTTTCTTGTGGTTTTGTGCAACTAGGGGGCTTATAAGCATGTTCCTGAAAAAAATGGTCTAAAAATCCTTCGTGAGCTTAACTGCAAATTTACCAAAAAAATGTTGCGGGAGGCAAACTGCACATTTGCCGGTTTTTTATTTAGCTTGTTTTATGTGATTTAATAATGCACTAATGTTTTTTGTGTTGGTGGCTGGCTGATCCATTACACTTAAAAAACTAAAATGTGAAGTAGGTAGCTAGACAGTGAAAAAATCTTGCTTAATCAAAGTCGAGCTTTCCGTCAATATATAACACTGCATACGTATGACTTGATGAAACATAATAGCTAAATTGAGAGTGGGTTTCAATAATGTGGGTTTTGACATACATTCTGCTTAACTTTTTTAATGATAAATGATAACTAATTTTTGGTGCACTAAGATATTTATTTAGGTATCACTTTACAAGTTGATAACCAATTTTGAAAGAATGCCTAGGTATAACGATTTTTTTTAATCTATATCGCCTTCTGAAAAAAATATAAGTTATATTTATGCAGATTAAATAATCTTTAAGTGCGAAGGGAGCTACGCTGATCGACATTTAAAATACGGAAATAAATAAAAGTAATAAATACGTAGACTGGATTCAACTTGATTTTTGTTGACATTTTTTGCGAGATCATATAAAGGTATATTATTATGTAAATCATTATTTACATAATAAAACATTCAATAATTACCTACATTATTTTGTATTTCCAATAACAATAACACCGTTTAGCAATCTAAAATGTATGTAAAGCTATTAGCTTAATGTAAGCAACACAAAGAAAACAATGTCGTTTATTATCGAACAGAAGGATATTTGTCACGTTATAGGTTCTTGAATAATTTGTGAGGAATCCTGAGTCAATAATTTCAATTAACAAGAATAATCCTCAGTCACTTTCATTCATGACAAAAAAAAAACAAAAAAAAAACTTACCGGTAGCAGGCCGATCTAAAATAACCGAAGCTATGGACCCATAGGTTTGAAAATCCTTCTTAATAATTTCGCAGTCTCTTGGAGTGGAGTATACGACTGTTGTCCCTGATAGCACCACCAAAAACACCACGATAAAACCCTGTATTTGCCGTATACTCTGCATGTCACACTCAGTCCTTTTCATCACAGCCATGGCTTTTTTTTTAATTAAAAGGATAACTAATAAATTATTTTCTTTAATTTATCTCAAATCCATTACGTTTTTAGTTGCTAAGGCACATCAACCCCTTTCAACACTTTCACATTGCGCGACTTACCACTTTTATGCAACTATTCATTCGAAGACACCGCGAGCGAAGGAAAACGTACGGGTTCGCTGGATGTACATGCGCACACATAAAGAGCCGGTGAATTCTGATTATTGTGTTGTGGATTGCAGAGGAAAAAAGCATGCTGTGGCTATCGAAGACACGCAAACGCATGCGTCGTCTCCAACGAGGTTGGGCCGGTCAACACGATAGCAACAGCGACTATCGCTAAGGGGTTCGGAAGAGAAGGGGGGAAAGTGCACAGCGCGAAATTGCAACCGATTGATTTGAACTTTAAGAAAATATTATCTTTGAAGTTTTAAGAAATGTTTGGTTAAGTACTCAGTATAAATATCTTATTTCTAATATATCATTCACCAGTTTCAAACATCGTATTTACATTCATCGGTGTTACATCAAAATTCCAGTATAAAATGATACGTGCCTTACATAACGCTAAGAAGTTTAATAAAGTGACACATGTTATTTTTGATTTGGATGGTTTACTTCTAGGTAAGTAATTTTATTTAGTTTATTTACTTGAAAGTTATCAATTTGTGAAAAATATATGACATGTGACGTTTTATTTGCATAATACCTATTTGTTTACAATACCTACAGAAAAATAATGCAATAAAAATGTAGATAAAGATTAGAATCTTCAAATGTCAACGTTACTAATGATAAATTTAAATATTATGTGATTTGTGTTCAATATCGATAGCCTAATCCAAATTTAAAATAATGTACCTCATTTAAGCACTGACACCATCTATCACATATCACAGAGACACTGACATTTTCGAGAAAACTGCACCATTGACTAAGTTCAACCGACTTCAAAAAAGGAAGCGCTTTAATGTTCGCCTATATATTTTTAGTCAATTATATTGTCATTGACTAAGAGCTTACCATTGACATAAAGACCTAACTTTGCACAATTTAAAATTAAAGAATATGTACCTCTATAATCAGTGGCGGTTGTTATCTACCCTATTCATTTATTTAGCATACATTTTATTCTCACAGTTTTGTTTTAATTTTTCGTTTCACTTTAATCGTCATGTTCCATTTCCCTAATTTTCAAACGCATTTTATAATATAACCCAACTGAAATTCAGCTTCCTAGAGGTATGACCAAAGATTATTATTTTTAGTGGAACATTTTGCATCAGTATTATTTGTATTTATATCATTATTTTATGTCTCCCCTTGCACTTTTCCTCAAATTTGCTAAAATGTGAATAGTGATTACGTACTTATTGATCTTTAACCCCTTACTGCATGACTTTTTTTTCTCTTTGACGAAAGAAATATTATGAAGTGGAATAGAGTCATGGAGTAACATAAAAAATATTTTAAAAAAATCTAGGGTTGATATTTTTCTCAAAAATTAAAAAAACAAAATTGTTCCATATATAGGTGCTTCACGGTGAGTGGCCTATATTAGACGTTTCTGGAGAACTACATCTATTTAAATTCTGAAAATTGGTATCCGCACGTTTTTGATACTGATCTTTCTAACTAAAATATTTTTAATTAGCCTGCACTTCCGGTTATACCAGAAGTCGACACAAACTTTGTTTTCTTAAATAGAACAGCCTGTATATTATTAACTTTTTGAATTACACGTTCAATTTAAGGGCCACTTGATGATAACACATTCGGGCTAGTTCGTACCGTTTCGGATTTATTCGCCATTTTGTAGAAAAAATTACGATTGGAGCGCTTTAGAAAAATTCCGATATCTTTAAAGACTTGCTAGATAGAAAGATGCGGTTTTCACTATCCCAAAGAGAGTAAAAATTCCTACATACTGTTATAAACACAGTGCGATTTTAAGATAACTGTTATTTATAACATACATTTGAATTTGAAAATTTTCAATCAGAGATAACTTGATTTTTTTTAATGGAACGGTACCCATATGTCCCCAGCATATGATTCACCGTTAAAGTCCCTATCTTTTAAGTATACATTACCCTATACCTATATCTTACAGTTTTCTTAGAAAATTGATTTGAAAATAGTAATACTTAGCGGGGCGATATCATTTTTTTGTACGTAACAAAAAAAATGCAGTAGAATCAAAAATATTTCATGTTCAAGTTAAAAATTGTAATAAAGAAATATTGTTGCTGTGCTTGAAAATTATGTATTTACAGTATTTAAAAAAAAAATTAAAAATTTTTCTAAGAGTGATACTATTACCTTACACAATCTTATAAATCCTCGAAGTATTATTACAACACGAGTAACAAAACAACTCACACCTCCTAAACTAGTAACTGCTCAAAATGTTGTCCATTAACACTCAAACATTTTAAAATTCGTGTCGTAATGCCGCTAGTGGTTGCTGACAGAATCCCATTCCTATCTAACTCTTCAAACGCCCTTCTTACTCTGATCTATAATTCTTCACGTGAATTGACGAGCGTTTCATATACTTTGGTTTTTATCTTTCCCCAAAAATGGAAATCAAGCGGGGTACGATCTGGATTTCTTGCGGGCCATATCCAGGGATCGCACTTTCCAGTCCATCTATCTTCAAATAGATCATCGAGTGTGTTAGATATTTCTCGTGTAGAGTGAGCAGGAGCTCCGTCCTGTTAATACCAACAAGTTATATATTCTGATAATGGTAAATTGTCTAAAAAGTCTGTAACTATTGTTCTTAATACTTCCATGTAACGATTAGAAGTTAAGGTTCCATCATAAATATTATAATAAAAGTTATTACCTTTCAATAAACAAAACACGTTGAAACTTAATTTTACTTGAAATCCCCTTTCTCTAATAGGGTGAGGATTTTGATTTGCCCAAACATGACTGTTATGTCTATTGAAAACTCCTTCATGAGAGAATTTCGATTCATCAGCCCATAAATATTGTTTTTAGAGTCATCATCTTCTTGAATATGAATTAACATCGTTTCACAAAACTGGACCCTTTTACTAGCATCTTCTGGATGCAGATCTTGCACTAAAGTAAACTTATAGTTGTGCATTTTGTGCTTCCACAAGATTTTTTCTACAGAGGAGTAAGGAATACATATGTCGTTCACTGCAGTGTAAATAGAGGCATGTGGATATGCTTCGAAATAAGCCAGGACAGTTACTTCGTTATCTTCATCTCTAGTCACTGGACTGGGATTAACTTTGGATGCTTTAAAAGTAACAAATTCTAGGAAATTTGACGCAATCCTAAACTTCTTTTCACTCATGGCTGGCAGAATAGGATTTAACTCATGAAATCTTCTACATGTTCTACTAATAATTCGGTTACATTCTCCATGCATGCAAAATAAATTTAAATAATCTGCATTGGAATAATGATTTTCCATGTTAACTGTGAACATTAGTACATTGATTTTTCGAATAATTTAGAATGACAAGTATGTAATATAAACTGTTCATGATGGCACACTTGCCTTAACGTTGACGTTCAACCACAGTATAAGGAAACATTATGCTGTGTTATGTTTTTGAATGTCTCTAAATACCTCAAAAACTGTCCTTTTTAGCTATAGGAAATACCCAATATAGGTCGGAAACTTATCAAAAAAGGAATCGGTTGGAACTGCAAGTTACTGTTAAAATAAGACACTCATTGAAGGCAGAAGTAGTCAAAGGTTGGCGCCACCCCTCTGACCATTAATATTTTCAAATCAATTTTCAAAGAAAACTGCATGAGATAGGTATAGGGTAATGTCTACTTAAAAGATAGGGAATTTAACGCTGAATCAGACGCTGGGGACATATGAATATCATTCCATTAAAAAAAAATCAAGTTATCTCTGACTGAAATGTTTCAAATTCAAATGTATGTTATAAATAACAGTTATCTTAAAATCGTATTGTGTTTATAACAGTATGTAGGAATTTTTACGCTCTATGGGATAGTGTGTGTGTGTGTTTTCTTTCTTTAACGTCGGCCTATTTCCGCGACTATGGCCAATCACCGACGCCAGGGAGCAGTTTCACCTCACCATCCTCGAAATTTTGCCGAACGCCTGCCTTTCTGTAAGGAGGGTAGTGATCTTTAACGTGCCCAACATCGCGTGGACACGGGACCGACGGCTTTACGCCCCCTCCGAAGGGCGGAACGTGCAGACATTCAACTTGCTCAAATACAATGTCAGAACCTCGGTTGATATTAATGTTACAGTTTGTACTGAAAAATGAAAGGAGAACCCTGGGATCGAACCCAGTAACCTTCGGTTTAGAGGCACACGTTCTTACCTCTGAACCACCGAGGCTCTTATGGGATAGTGAAAACCGCATGTTTCTGTATTGCATGTCTTTAAAGATATCGGAATTTTTCTAAAGCGCTCCAATCGTAATTTTTTCTACAAAACGGCGAATAAATCCAAAACGGTACGAACTAGCCCGAAAATGTTGTCATCAGGTGGCCCTTAAATTGAACCTATAATTCAAAAAGCTAATACTATACACGGTGTTCTATTTAAGAAAACTTTGTGTCGACTTCCGGTATAACCGGAAGTGCAGGCTAATTGAAAATATTTTAGTTAGAAAGATTAGTATCAAAAACGTGCGGATACCAATTTTCAGAATTAAAATAGATGTAGTTCTCCAGAAACGTCTAATAGGCCCCACACCGTGAAGCACCCTGTATAGCACAATGCGCAACGAAGACAAAATATATTACAATAAATCACTTTTATTTTATAAAGCATAAACTTATTCTACTAACAATAGGTATACTATTCGTATACATGTGAAAATTGTTTAGAGTAGTGTGGAACAGATTTCAGAAAACAATTTCTATCCTTATTTAACCAAAGGAAAGTTTCACATTTTTCACATTGCATGTAAGTTTTGAAACCATCAGGGATACTTGCAACGTTGTCTCTCTTTGCACCATCCAAGATGATTATAACCATCCATTCTAACTTCTTCAATGGGGAATTTACATTATTGTCCACTTTTTGATCTTTTTAGAATATTTTCCAAAGGACAGCCCTTTTTTGGACACTGCTTTATGTGCTTTGCAGACACATTCGGCAACAGCCATTTTGAAATCTGCTAAAGCTAAGTTATGTTCAGGGTCACTTCTTCTCCAGGGGATCCATACGTTAATCACCATGGGACCCACCAGGCAGAAAAAATGCGAATATGCCATTTTTTGACCGAAATTTTATTCTGTAATACCCCAGCATGGAGTCTAGCAAATCTACCCCATCCATATAGCGATTGAAGACTGTAATAGCTTTCGGACATGGGACCATTACGTTAGTGTTATCTTTCTTATTGACCAACAAGCTTCCAACATATGTGAATATGATATTTACTGCCTTGTTATCATAACAGGAAATTCAGAGAAATTTTAGTGCCATCAATCTCAGACACTTTTTCCAACATAAACCCTCGACCATTTTTTCTTCAGTTCTGACTTTTTAGGCATAGTGACATTAGAAATCTTGTCCAATGGTCGGGTACTTGAAAATAATATCAACGTATTGGATATTAAATTAAAACAGAGAGAAGCAGTTAACGAATTTAAATTGAAAGAAGGAAATGCAATGACAACCATAAGGAAGACACTTTCAAATTAAACCTAATTTGACAGTTATAAGATCAACAAATTGTTGGCTCGCCCACTACGCCCTATCGAGCACATCAGTAAAATTCATTAAGAGATTTTTTAATTTCTTTATTTCAGTATCTGTTCGAAAGAAAATACCATGTTGTGATACATTTTTTAAAAATGGATTAAATAGATGAACTATTTAATGCAATAAAAATCCAGTATGGCGCCCATAAGAAAAAACAAAGTATATTCATTATCTCAAAAACGGTAAAAGATATTCTCTTGTTTTATCTTTTATTGCAAGCACCTTAAAAGTGCCCATAAAATGTCTAACCAAAGTAGCGTAGTTTCTCATATAATCGAGATACGGGGCTTTGTCAAAAACGCTCCATTTAGGTTTTTCGCGATATTTCAAAAACAAAAAAACAGTTGATAAAACGTGAAGGCAGTTTTGAAATGGCAGTAGAATCCTACGAAACGTTACCTATTTAACCGAGTTTGTTAACCGAGATAGCAATACATGCAGCACCAATCTGAGACACAATGTATATAGACTGGGCGATTTTGAGGGTCGACACTATTGAGAATTCTAAAATTATTGTGGATAGAAAGTTGGTTAAATAGACAAAATACACAATTATAAAGGCAGGCAGAAGTCCTTTTCAGATATGATAATTTTCCATAGGTTACTAGATACACCTAGATAAATACAAGGTGATTCTTGTTCCTCTTGCAGTAGGTGATCAATTTCCGCACCTCTGCTGGAGGAGGTTGGTCTGCATATCTTTCTCCGGGGAAGTAAGCTGGGCAGGCTACTACGTCTAGCCTGGTCTCTTCGGATGTGATCATGAGATGGATGGCTGCCATGTCCTTAGTACAGTATTCTAAAAGTACAAAATACTTTAAGTTGTTTCTGATCCAGGGACAGGTTCTGGGGTTGCTACCAGAGCCCACCTCTACTATCTTGCCAGAAGTGTTACCCAGCCCTTTGGTTCGGTCCGAGTTGGCGGTCCAGGGCTCTCGGAGAAGAGCAATGTCTATTTGCTCCTCTTAATTTCATACTAAGGAGATATGTTGCAGCCCTAGCATGATGCAGCTCGCTTGAATGCACATAATTGTGGTGGACATCGGTTGATAAGGGGGTAGGGGTTAAAGGGGGAAATGTGTTCAGGTAGAGGGAGAGGTAAGGAGAGAGGTTAAGGATTTGGCTTAGGGTGCTGGGCCATCATCCTTTTCAGAAGCTCGATTCCCAAGCTTCCTAAAGGAGGGCCTCTTTGGTAGTCGCACGAGGGAAGGATTTCCCTCTCTCCCGTGATTTCCCTGTAGAGGTTCTAGTAGAAGGATGTATCCTCCTCTAGTGGGGCCAGTTGTGCGGGATTTATTTTCGCCAGAGTTGCCACTTCCTGAGCGAATGACTGGAGGGACTGCTCCTCCTCCACTCTCGGAAGGGCCTGTTTCAGTCGCAGTAGGTTGACTGGCGGTGGTGGTAGTAGTAGCTATGGGCATATGCTTAGCTGCAGAACCCCTTACCCTTGGTCGGAATTATATATATATATATATATATATATATATATATATATATATATATATATATATATATATATATATATATATATATATATATATATATATATATATATATATATATATATATATATATATATATATATATATACATATATATATATAGCGAGTCAGTTTAGTTAACTCTTTTTTATGGGCGCAATATTTATTTTTTCCCCAAAGGATAAAAGATTTAACCGAATTTTATTTTTATTTGCATGTCATATATAAAAAAACATAAATGAAATAGCAAGCATAGACTTTAACTTACTGACACCAATTAACACAACATGTTTTCAATCATAAACATAAGTAGCATGAATATTAAAATGCTAAGCTAGCACTTTAATAATTATGATTTGTTTTTGGAAAAGAGGGGAAAAGAAGAAAATGTTTTTCAAGCTAAGTTAACTGGAAAATTAAGTTACTAAAGGTGAACACATTCGCTGTGTCCGGACTTTTGGTTTTTATGCAAGAAAAATTTACATATGCATAATTCTACTCAAGACAAAAACATTGTGAAGGCACTTAGTTGTACTACATTTTTTATGTGAAATTCCTATTACCTACATATCTTCTTAATACAGACGTAGAGGTTATTTCTCTGGCTTCAGAAAGGTTTGTTTTCTTCTCTGAAACCGGTTCTGCAGAATAAGCTGGCAGGAGATATCCTGACATAACGTGACCTTTGTGAAGTCAGTTAAAAAGTCTCTACGTCTGTATTTAACCTTCTTTAGAGTGACAGCTGATATCCACGACATCTCTTTTGAGCGACACAACAATAGGCGCGACTTTATAGGATGGAATAGCATTTTTTCAGTATTTGTCTGTCTGACTGTGTGAAGCGTCCACAGACAGACAGAACTGGAGCTTAAGATATTGAGCCTCCATACATATATCTCCATATATGGAATTACACCCTGCTATATGCGAGGCAAGTTAGTGGTGTAATTCCCTATATGCAAATATATGTTTGCAGGTTCAATATCTGATGGTCCAGTTATTTACTAATATATAACAATCATCTTTCACATTGGTTTCTAAGTTGGATTACACGTTCAATGGGATGGCACTATCAAGGTGATGCTTTTTCGCCTTTGGTAGGAGTGTTTACACCTTTCGTTTAAGACTTTTGATGTATTTTACTTGAGTCTACAATTCGATGTGAATATTTGAGTGCGGAAGATGCATGTGTTGAGAGCTTTGGTTAGGTTTTTGCTGTTGAATCGCACCACCCATTTTATTCGCATCGTAATCTCATTTGTCAGTTCGGTGTTCGTTATTGAGTGGTTTATTTTCTGTGTTTGTATTTTCATTTATTTTTAATATTCATACACATCCCTTCAGCCAAGATGCTGGTTATTAGTATGTTGCTTGCTCAACCTAGGCCGCTGAAAAATTGATTTTACGTCCATTCCGACAAGATACTTGTTATTATTATGTTGCTTGCTCAGCCTAGGCTGTTGGCCAAAACAGTCTTATTTTATGGCCCGGACGACTTGGGAGGAAAACAATTCAGTTCCTCCAACTTAGACGCCAGTCAGAAACCAAGAACGATGCATATCCAATGATGTTCTTGGATAATCCGATATTTTGGATATTTTTACAGACATTTTTGACGTGAATACCTCTGTCAAAACCACCAAAACAGCGATAGACACCCCTGCCATCTTCTAGACATTCTCCAGTTCGAATACTAAATTAATATTTGGTGACTTTATCTACTTTTGTAATGATGATATTATGAGATAAGCCCACGTCAAAATCGTTGATCGGTCCAGCCTTCTTTTTTTTTTTTCGTTGTCAGTGATTAATATATCTGGTCTATTGTAGTCAACTGCTCTATTATTATTGATCTGTCACAGTAAAGCACCTTTTCACCTGTCTCGAAAGATGGTGCAGGCTGATATTAATAGTACGGTGGGGTTGTTTGCAGGAGACCAAGGCTAATTCCTGGTGGATGATCTTATCCAACTGATTCTATGGCGGTCCTGGTATGTGCTATGCACAAGGCGTCGCCGTCTTGTAATGATGTGCTCTATCTATTTACTAATCGCTCCACATTTTCTGAATTTGTCTTCGACCTCAAGTGTGTATTCATAATTGCATGTTCTTGTAACTTTGTCATGAATCGCCATCAAGAGGCCTTCAATTTACGGGTAGATATAACTAAGGCCAAGCTATAACACTGAGGATGGTAGATCAATGTAATTTGCCCCAAACCCCATTTTGCTGTGTAACATTTGTTTCCAGCTCGCTATTCCTGCTATAGATTTTTGTTTGTATGTAAAGCTCAAGTAATTGTGCTGCAAATTCAAAAGTGTCTTCAGTTTTCTTGGACAGCTATTGTCATCAAACTATCACTAGCCTCTGTCCTCCATTGTGTCAGGATATATAAAGCTTATTCACTGATAAATTGGTGTGTAAACATCGAAATTTGATTATCAGTCCTCAAGTTTGTCAGATCGGCATCGGACCACGTCAGAATGCCAAAAGTGCATGTCAAGACTGACAAAGCCAATGCCTTTAAGGCGGCGATATGAATTTTATCCGAAAGCTTTGTATTCAGCATTTATTATTATTATCACTGTAGTGCCAGAGAGTACTATCGCCTTGTACAAATAAATAGGGATAGTGAAACAAATATTTTATTCAAAATAAGAAAAAATATTTTTAAATTTACAGTTAAGACAACTAAAAATATTTTCTTTTCGGATTAATCTTTTTATGCTTAGATTATCAGTGCAAACTAATATTCTGCCCTTTTCAATGTCCACCTTCTACCGCGATAATGTTTAGTCGATCGACACCATGATGTAGTTTCACCTTAGTGCTTGAAAATGGTGCCGAAGCCCTTAATTTTTTATTTTTGCTGTTTTTTTTTTCTTCTAATTATTTGTTGTTCATAAATTGGCATTATGCATATGTAAATTTACAGATACCGAGAAATTATATACCGAAGCAATCCAAAGTATCGTTGGTCGGTATGGAAAAACTTTTGATTGGTCGACTAAAATGAAAGTTATGGGGTTCCTTGGTAACGAGATGGCCCAAAAAATTATAGAGCTTTTAGAGCTGCCCATAACTGTTGAGGAATATTATGAACTAATCTGGGAACAATATAAAATTCTCATGCCATCAGCAAACTTTATGCCAGGTATGTAGTTAATGTTTTGTTTGCATTCCAGATACAGAAACTATTTATGCACGTGCGATTGGTAATGTGGCCAAAAAGTATGGGAAAGTCTATACTCCTGAAGTTAGAAATAAAGTGGCAGGAAGCATTGAATTGAGGACGGCGAAAATTGCAATTGCTGAAATGAAATTACCTATCACAATAGATGAATTCTTAAAGCTGTTTAAGGGTTTTTCAGAACCTTTCATGTCGCAGGTCCCATTAATGCCAGGTTTGCACTTACAGTCTGGTTTCATAACTGTGTAGTTACCTAATTAGTACAGGCAATAGATAATTTGTTTCTGCATTAAACTAAAGGAGTTAGCTTTTTTTTGATAGATAAGTTCTGAATAACGTACTGAATGTAAAAACACAAAATCCTTACAAATTAGGAGGGCGGAAATGCCGCCATTTTGAGAAAAACCGTTTCGGCCTATATCTCCGTAACCGTGCACTTTAGGCCAAAAATAGTAATGACCTTTATTGTAGATAATGGCATTTCTCATCTTTTTTGTTAAATAATTTTTTGTTGTATCACTCACCGTTTACAACTTACACGACTATTAGCATTCATTTATTGACTTTTTTACCTATATCTTTGTTAATAATTGTTTAAAAAATAAAATGCTTATAACTTAACGTTTTAATCGATAAATTTTCTAGAACTTTTACTTCAAACTTTTTTTTTCTCAAATTAATATTAGTGGATTTAAAAAAAATTCACTGAGGAGACCCCGACTTTTGAATTTGGAATTTTTTTTTCAAATGTAAGTTAATTATGCCCCCTAGAACACATATCCGGGGTCAGTTTCAATTTATATATATATATATATATATATATATATATATATATATATATATATATATATATATATATATATATATATATATATATATATCACAACGATAACTCAAAAAATAATGGATGGACTGATTAAATTTGGTGAATACCTTCCTTTTGCAAGTGGCTTGGTAAGTTCGTTAGCCAGGAAAATCAGCCCAGGTTTTCCTCAAAAATTTTGTGTTTTCTTAAAAAAAAAACATTTTGTTTTCTTTCGAAACCAATTTATATCTCTGGAAATAACAAAGTAAGGGCAACCAAATTTTGTACGCCGGTTTATATCATAATAGGTAAATTACCTACCAAAATTTAGTTTTGTAGGTTTATATATGAAAAAGTTATAGGCATTTGAAAAAAATTGGGGTTTTCCCCAAAACGTCAAAGTCGCGAATTAAAACGTCAAAATTGGCAATATTTACGCAAAGAACCTGAAACTAGTATAAGCTATGGAAAGAAAATGTCTCAAGACGAATGTTTTACAAAGCCTGAAGTCTTGGCTTCAACCGTCATTGTCCTTCATTTTACTAAAATATTTCCAGAAAAAATTGTCGATTGAAAAGTGCAACATTTAACGCGTTATAACTTTGAAAATATTGATTTCAGAAAAAAGTTTTCAGTAAAAGTTGTAGGAAATTTGTCTATTGAAAAGTTAAATTATAAGCATTTTATTTCTTAAACAATTATTAACCAATATATAGGTAGAAAAGTCAATAAATGAATGCTAATAGTCCTATAAGTTGTAAACGGTGAGTGATACAAAAATTTTTTTTTACAAAAAATATGAGAAATGCAATTATCTACAATAATGGTCATTACCATTTTTGGCCTAAAGTGCACGGTTACGGAGATATAGGCCGAAAGGGTTTTTCTCAAAATGGCGGCACTTTCGCCCTCCTAATTTGTAAGGATTTTATGTTTTTACATTCAGTACGTCATTCTGAACCTATCTATCAAAAAAAAAACTCCTGTAGTTTAGTGCATTATGGACAAGAGTAACGGGCTCCTCTATTGCCTGTACTAGATCTCTCGTAGTTTGTTTTTATGTTGAAAAGCTTATTATTAGTTTAGTGCTATTATTATAAAATGTGAGTTCAACAGTATACATACAGGGTAGAGAACATCAAGCGTGCATTAGAAGAATACGAACAAATTTCGAGACTCAGCAAGTGCGTTATAATACATTAGAATTTTATAATATTGTTGCGTTTTCTCCGGGTTCTGGATAAGTGAGACTTTAAATTTTAACAAAACAACTTTATTTACTATCTAAATATGGATACAATAAAAGTTCTAGAATGTCTCTCTCACAAAACACTTAGTTTATCTGGCCTTACACTGGTTACTAATCTGCACACAAGTCACTATACTGAAACTACAGTCTCTACTTCACACTAGTTACTGCTTCTTCTAGTCACTTCAACATTATCTCACTGAACTGTCCTGGCTGGCTTGCTTTCGCGTTTATATACTCGCCGTACCTTCCACCACATTCTGGAGCGTTCCATTCCAGAATGTTCCAGGACTTTCTTTTACTAGAAGGTTCTGTGAATACAGATCGGTCCCGTGTGTATACAGGGGGATGTATATACAGGATGATCCAAATGTGGTCATCACTCCTATGTTACACAAGAGGTGTTTCTCGTAATATAAGATCTCTCTGCGTATACAGGGTGTAAGGGTTCTCTGCGTATACAGGGTGTATATACAGGGTGTTCATAATGTGCAGACCACAGTTATCCGTTCCGATGGGGTAAAAGTTGGTAACTTCGTTATTTCTGGTCCTAGAGGGTTGAGACTTCGCCTGAGGGGGGTCACCACAGGCACCCCCATGGGGATGGGGAGGCGGTGTTGCCAGATTGTGCAAAAATTCCCAGACGTTGGGGAAGTTCTGGAGATGTGGCAACACTGCACCTACATCTATTGAAGTGCTTTGTAACAATATTAGTACGGCATAATACTAACAGTAATTTTTTTCTCCCTTAGGGCTCGTCCGCGGCTTTGCCGCCCGATAGCACTGCAACCTTTGGCTTATTGTGCATGCCCTTAGTCTTTTTACTCCACCCATTCCAAAATCACTGTGCCTAGAACTAGTCTGCACAGCGATTGGTAGGGTGAAGTTTTATAATGCTCTGTCTCCGGTCCAGACTGACCGTAGATAAGTTGTCTTTTTCGGTCCAGAGCTTTACACTCGCACAAGATGTGCTGGGCTGATTCCTCCCCCTCGCCGCAGAGTCTGCATGCGAGGTCCCCCTCGAACCGCCCCATTTTATTCAGTGTTTCTTGACGGCCGTATGTCCCGTCAAGAGGCCTGTTATGTTTCTGAGCTGTCCTCTGCTAAGATTTAGCAGCTCCACTGCTCTCTTTGAACTGGGTTCGTCAATTATGGACTTCCCATGTCTGAGCGCTGGACAGTCTGCCCAGTACACCTTGTGTTGGTTTCTGACCCAGGACTTAATGGCTTCCCTGGCAGTGCTCTTTGTCACGCCCAGAGCCGGTTCTGGTCCCATAAATGGTTCTGCTGACCCTATCTTCGCGAGACTGTCAGCTTCTTCATTGCCTTTGACCCCCCGAGTGACCCGGCATCCAGATGAGGGTGACCTCATTCTGCCTAGTCAGGTCGCTCGTCTCGTCTCGGCACTCACTCACCAGTCAGGAATTTACTCGTGGGCTACTTAGGGCCTTAAGGGCTGCCTGGCTGTCTGTGGCTATGAGGATCCGCTTGTTGGTGTAGGGGCTACTTGTTCTCGCGCACACAGTGCAGGATGGCGTACATTTCGGCCTGAAAGATCGTTGCATGGGCTCAGAGGGAAATATTATGACTTACCCTCGGTCCTTCCGAATAAACACCTGCCCCCGTCCCACGCTCCCGCTGGATCCGTCCGTGAACCAGACGAGCGCGTCCCGTGGTATCCCCGGCGTCTCCTCCCGCCATGCCTCGTGGTCGGGGATTTCCACTGTAAAGTTGTTTTCCTTGCAGATTACTAACAGTCATATTTTTAATTTAAACAGACGTCGAATATCGGGTTTAGCGGTCCTAATACAAGCTCTTTCGAAGAATTTATCTCTTTCTAAGTATACTTGGAGAAACCCAAATCGCCACAACACATATTTTTAAAGACCTAACGATCGTTTCGCTAAAAACGTTAGCTTCATCAGAGGATGAAATATTCTAAATTAATTATTGCTACAACTTGTATTTATATAGATTCTAGGTAGAAGAACGAAACGGAAAGAAGGACTTTAAGTCGAAGGCGCATCTTTTGTGTATTGTATATTTATTGACCGGACGAGGTTATCGAGCTTCGTTTATTATTCTACCTAACAGCTTTAGAAGTGTTTACCTAATTCAAAGGCAAAAAGAAAATAATGGGCTTGAAATGAGAGGTGCCGTTCGATTTAAGGAAGTTTGATTCTTTATTGCTCTAGAAATATAAATGCTTTCGTACGCATCAAACATGGATTGCTGTCTAACGTTTTTGATAAGTTTTAAATTATCTTTATCAATGTGGTGGTTATTATCCCATATATGTTGTGCCACCCATGACTCGTCTACGCTACCGTATCGTAAATGCGCGAGATGTATACGCAATTTGGTACCTATGATTCTTTTAGTCTGTCCGACGTATTTAAGATTGCAATCTTTAGAACCTACCTCATAGATACCCGACATTTCAGTGGCTTTATCTTTATCTTTAGTATAACCTAACAAATTTCTTAAATTACTTTTTGTTGAAAAAGTTAGCTGCAAATCAGCTTAGTTAAAAATACTCTTCATGCCTTTTGTGATACGCGGTTCAAAAGGTAGGCATACAAATTTTTCTCTATTTTATTTTTCTTGAATGACGTGCATTCGGCTATCTTAGCTCTGTGTCTATTAATCAAATTTTCCGCTAGGCAATCCGAATATCGGTTATATTTAGCCATGTTTTTTATGTACTTTAATTCTATACTATATCTTCTTGTACTTAAGAGAAAACCTATCAATCTATTTACTTGTAAACTTAAACTAGCCGTTTTTTGTCCAAACGTATAATGTGAGTCATTTGGAATGTAACTTATAGTGGTGGTTTCCTTCCTGTAGACATCGAATTCAAGCGAGTGATTATTTTTAATGATTATTACATCTAGAAAAGGAAGTTTATTGCTAACTTTCATTTCGTGGGTGAATTTTATTGAATCAAGTTGACAAATTAGTATTTTAATAAACTCATCTATCTTGCATATATTTGTGTTAAACACTGCAAAAATATCGTTCACATAACCAAATATTACTAACGGAAAATACTCATTTTCATTTTCTAAATCCGTCTCAAATCTACTCACGAAGATGTCTGCAATGAGACAGTGGGTTGCCCATTGTCTTGCCTTCAATTTGTTCAAAAAACTCATTGTTTAATTGAAAAAAAAGTTTATACAAAGGCTAGTTAAAGTTAAATATCCTCTGCAAACCTCTTCGCTTATGTTCAATTTTAACAACTGTTCAAAATACGTTAGCGTCACAATGAACTCAACATTGATGAAAAAAAGGCATGATTGAATTGGAAATAAGAGAGTTTATAGTCAGCTATGTCGAAAACACGAGTTTGTGAATTTTCGGAACAGAAATCGTCTTACGTATTACGTAAACGATGAATACCATTTTAATTTTTTGTTTCTCTCAAAAATCAATATAACTCAAAGATGATTGACATGATGATGATACATCAATAAACATCAATATAAAATTTCACAATGAACTCAAAATTGATTTAAAAAAGTCATGATTCATTTGAAATACGAGCGTTTGTAGTCAGCTATGTCGAAAACATGAGTTTGTGAATTTTCAGAACTGAAATCATCTTACGTATTCTGCATTCTTACGTATTCTTTTATTGCACGCGCGATGTATACCCCACCCCTGCACACAGTGGCGGATTTGCAGTCTTGGTCGCCCTAGGCCCCCTGGCCATGTAGTAAGTACCAGCCGCCCCTTTCCCAGCACCCATCATATAGACTACATAATGAATTTACTTTATTGTCAACATTATATACATATGTATCATATCCATATTTTATACATAAAATGTGCGAAAGTGATTTAGGAAGATTATTGTTATACGATGCGGTGCAGACTGCACCGTGCAGTGCGGCCGCCATACGCCATAATGTGTTTTTTGTCACGATTGGCCGCCCCTTAAATCTGGCCGCCCTAGGCCTTGGCCTACTGGGCCTTAGGGAAAATCCGCCACTGCCTGCACAGAAAACAACAAGAGCATTACATTGAAGTTGTTGCTAATTTACACTCAAACTTGTAGCAAATGTACATTTTGATGTGTAGAGTGATCCAAGTAACATTTTACCACCTTAAGTTGTTTATTTTTCGGTTTGGAAAAAAATCGTATGTAGAAAAGTTGTAGTGCATTTAATTTTGTGTTTAATGCATATTTCATCAAAAATACGGCTGCAAATTGAATCATAACTTCCACATAGCTGTGATAATGTATTATCTTCAGAAAGACTTTCTCATGGAATGAATTTATGAAATTATGAATTATTGAAATTTGAAGCATTTGATAAAAAAACGCACTTGCTGCGCCTAGATATTTTTTAATAAAAACATGCATCATATTTCGATGAAAAATGCAAAAATGCAATAACATAAGGGATCTTAAAAAAATAGGTATCACCAATGACCAATGGGCCATCCTGTGATTGTCAAAATAATTTTATAGGATGCACCGCAAGACACCCTATAATTAACGTATACAATTTTTTCTCGTATCTTGTATAATAACAATTATATTGAGGTTTACCGTAAAAATGCACCACCCTGTATATATATGTAAACAGATAAAAACTGAAACTAAACCTGGATATGGATTCTAGGGGGCCTAGTTTGCACTTACTTGCAAACTTTACTAAAATTACTGCCAAAGCCTCAGATAATGGGTCTATTTGAAAATAATTTTCAGGAAATAGTTTAGTAAAATGAAGGACTATGACGGTTGAAGCTGAAACTTAAGAGTTTGTAGAACAACTTTCTTACAAGATTTTCTTTACATAAACCGTATTCGAGTCAGGTTCTTTGCCTAAATGTTGCCAATTTGTTGTCGTTTCAAATCGCGACTTTGACGTTTTGAGGAAAACACAAATTTTGTTTCTTTAATTACCTGTAACTTCTTTGTCTTTTAACTTACAGACCTAAATTTTGGTGCGTGGTTCGCCTTTTATAATACAAACAAGAGTACCCAATTTGGTTGCCCTTACTTTGTTATTTCCGGAGATATGACAATTTTCCGAAAGAAACTGACCTCGGATATGAGTTCTAGGGGGCCTACTTTGCGCTCATTTCAAGAATTTTTTTCAAAATTCAAAAGACGGGATCTCCCAAATAGTGATTTTTTTTCTACTAAAATTCATCAAAAGAAAAACTATAAAACTGTCAAAATAATTTTTTGGTACTTCTTGACCTTTTTGCACCAAGATAACTCAATCTTCTGTGGGAAGAAAACTACGGTGACTAGCGAGTGATGTAATTCAATGTCCGTCGTAGTATTAGCCAGGGAAGTAGCTGTTTTCACTCGCTAGTTTTCTTCTCACAGCTTCCTTCTTGCTGTACTGTGTGTACGTGGAAGCCTAGAATCGCCACAACACCAGAGGGGACGCTTTGCGCTAATTTCCATTGCATATGTCTGCATTATGATCGACTTGGAGCGCAGGTATATGGGATATTGAGCAGCCCTAACAAGGACGAAACCGGTCTGTGTCTCATGCTTTACACCTTACCGCAAGTCTCGACAGGACTGAAGTAATGGTGGCTGGCGTGTGTAATGTAATTCAATGCCCATTGTGGTATTAGCCAGGAGAGTAGTTGTTTTCACTCGCAGTTGCCTTGTTGCTGTACTGCGTGTACGTGGAAGCTGCCGTGGAAACCTAGGACCGTCACAACACCAGAGATGGCGTATATATATATATATATATATATATATATATATATATATATATATATATATATATATATATATATATATATATCTTTTCTAAAAAATCGTGGGATGGCAGTAGTGCTGGCAACGATTCTGGACTAATCGATTAATTGAAAATTGCGATTTTTCACATCGCAGAAATTCAAAAAAAATCGATTAATTGAAGAAATGAATAATCGATTTTCTCGAATATCTGCGATATGAAAAATCGCAATTTTCGATTAATGGGTTAACAGAATAATCTAATAAAAGTGATCATGGAACGGACAAACAGGACACCGAATAAGTGAATGGTTGCTAATTATTCCTGGAGTAATAAATATACACTTCTTCACGTGTGTGTGTGTGTTTATTTCTTTAACGTCGGCCTATTTCCGCGACTATGGCCAATCACTAACGCCAGGGAGCAGTTTCACCTCACTATCCTGGAAATTTTGCCGAACCCCTGCCTTTCTGTAAGGAGGGTATGGATATTTAACGTGCCCAACATCGTATGAACACGGGACCGGCGGGTTTACGTCCCCTCCGAAGGGCGGAACGTGCAGACATTCAACTTGCTCAAATACAATGCCGAAGCCTCGGTTGGTGTTAATTGTACAGTATGTACTAAAAAGAGTACACTGGGATCGAACCCAGTACCCTTCGGTTCAGAGGCACACGTTCTTACCACTGAACCACCGAGACTCCGATAAGGTAGTATTACGTAGCTTCTTATTTGAGAAAGAAAGTCGGTTAACTGGTCAAAGTTGTGCAGAATTATATGCTTAGTAATGCCTTTCTAAAAACAATTGAATTTAATCGCGTTACGCATTTATTTCTAGAAAACTATTATATATTCATATAATTTTGACATATGACATGACATATTATGTGGATAAGAAAAATTGCTGAATTCGATTTGAAACTATGAAAATATCATATATGGCTGCCTTAAAAAAAGTGAATTGCGATAAACCAAATATTGCGTTATGCAATGAACCAAAA
The DNA here is from genome assembly GCA_964006375.1 of Tillus elongatus. Classification (NCBI taxonomy): domain Eukaryota; kingdom Metazoa; phylum Arthropoda; class Insecta; order Coleoptera; family Cleridae; genus Tillus; species Tillus elongatus. The sequence continues at coordinate 36,473,687 of OZ023265.1, forward strand.
AAACATTCACGCATTTAAAGGTTTGACCAATCGACGAAAAATCAGAAGATAGAAAAATCGATTGATCGGGAAAAAATCGACGTCAAAAAATCCAATAACGGTTATTTCGATTATTCCCGAAATCGATTATTGATTTTCGTGATTTTTGCCAGCTCTAGATAGCAGTCGGTTACAAGATAAAAACTCCATAATATTGCCCAGCTTTCGGAATTACTTATTTTATTCAGTCAAAACAATTTATATAGGATACAAAATACAAAAGTTTTAAATACTTACATATAGGTATATAAGGAGTTTTAAAATTGAACTTGAAAAAATTATATGTAAGTACCTATTTAAAACTTTTGTATTTTTCCTATGTAAATAGTTATTTTTTTCCTTCCATGTTGTAGCCTTGATAATGGAATAAATAATTCCGAAAGCTAAGCAATATAATACACAGTTTTTATCTTGCAACCGACGGCTATCCAACATTTTTTTTTAAGAAATAGTAATATTATCGTCACCAGGCTAGGACTATACAGATTAGCCTGCAATGGTAGACTGAAGATCAACCCAGGATTCAGGGGCCACTGCAAAATTCGGGAGATCGTGAAGGAGCCCATGCTTGAAATGAGGTCAGACGCGAATCTGTAGGGAAAACAATTTTACAGTGGAAACCCCCGACCGCGAGGTATGTCGAGAGGAGACGCTGGGCTTACCACGGGACGCGCTCGTCTGGTTCACGGACGGATCCAGCTGGGAGCGTGGGACAGGGGCAGGTTTTATTCGGAAGGACCGAGGGTAAGTCATAGTATTTCCCACGGAGCCCATGCAACGGTCTTTCAGGCCGAAATGTATGCAATCCTGCACTGTGTGCGGGAGAACAAGAGGAGGGGCTGCTCATAGCCACAGACAGCCAGGCAGCCCTTAAGGCCCTAAGTAGCCCACGGGTAAATCCCAGGCTGGTAAGTGAATTCCGAGACGAGACAAGCGACCTGGCTGTGCAGAATGAGGTCACCCTCATCTGGGTGCCGGGTCAGTTGGGGTCAAAGGCAATTAAGAAGCTGACAGTCTCGCGAAGAGAGGCTCAGCAGAGCTATTTATGGGACCAGAACCGGTCCTGTGCGTATCGAAAGGCACGGCCAGGGGAACCATCAAGTCATGGGTCAGGGAACAGCACAAGGCATACTGGGCAGATTGTCTAGGGCTCAAACACGAGAAGTCATTAATTGGGCAACCCAGTCCAAAGAGAGCCGTGGAGCTGCTAAATCTTAGCAGAGGACAGCTCAGAAACATAACAGGACTCTTGACGGGGCACATGGCCGTCAAGAAACACCTGCATAAAATGGGGATGGTTAGAAGGGGACCTGGCATGCAGACTCTCAGCGGTGAGTGGGAGGAATCAGCACAGCACATCGTGTGCGAGTGTAAAGCTCTGTACCGCAAAAGGCAACTGATCTACGGTCAGCCTAGACCCTCCGGTCTAGGCAATATAAAACTTCACCCTACTAATTGCTGTGCAGACTAGTTCAATGCACAGTGATTTTGGAATGGGTGGAGTACAGACAAAAGGCATGCAGGGAGTTGTCTACGGTGATTGCATGTTTTGGTACTTCCTTTTTTCATAAGCTAGTGATCCGGAACGATCAAAACGGTCCATTAATTTTTATACATAAGTTTTACTTGGTTGCTTTCGTTCTGGAAATCTTTCATTATATGCTCTTCAAGCCAGTAAACATTCTGGTGCATTCACCTATTATCCAAATCATGTCAGTCATTTCACCATGGGAAACGGGTTCACCATGCATCTTGTACCTAATTTATACTTTAACTATGTTAGAATGGAGAAAATAAACGAAACAAATACCTAAGCGAACTACTATAGTATCATCTGCCAGACTGATACGTCAATTTCAACGATTGCCATGCCTAATAATTGCTGATAAACACTGAATTTGAGCCTACATTTCATTAAAGATCTGAATGAAAATGTCTCGATAACTACTTGCTTTACGTATAGGAACCTCTAACAAAAATTGAGGGATCATATTAGAGCATCACGTTAGTGATATAAAATACAGTATGTTCTACTTAAATTAAGAAAGAAAAAGAAACATCCGAGTTTTAGGTCAGCCTGTATACAAACCGCAAGTTATAAATAAATAACGATAGGTAACGATACTAGATCATATTCTGAAACATAACTTTTTTTCCCATAGGGCTCGTCCGCGTCTTTGCCGCCCGATAGCACCGCAGCCTTTGGCTTATTGTGCATGCTCTTTGTCTTTTATACTCCACCCATTCCAAAATCACTGTGCCTTGAACTAGTCTGCTCAGCAATTGGTAGGGTGAAGTTTTATATTGGCCTGTCTCCGGTCTAGACTGTCCGTAGATCAGTTGTCTTTTGCGGTCCAGAGCTTTATACATCCACAAGATGTGCTGGGCTGATTCCTCCCACTCGCCGCAGAGTCTGCATGTCAGGTCCCCCTCGAACCGCCCCATTTTATGCAGGTGTTTCTTGACAGGCTTGTTTCCCGTCAAGAGTCTTTATGTTCCTGAGCTGTGCTCTGCTAAGATTTAGCAGCTCCACAGCTCTCTTTGAACTGGGTCCGTCAATTATTGACTTCTCGTGTTTAAACCCAGGACAATCTGCCCAGTATGCCTTGTGCTGTTCTCTGACCCAGGACTTGATGGTTCCCCTGGCCGTGCCTTTCGATACACCCAGAACCGGTTCTGGTCCCATAAATGAATCTGCTAATCCTCTCTTTGCGAGACTGTCAGCTTCTTCATTGCCTTTGACCCCCAAGTGACCCGGCACCCAGATGAGGGTGACCTCATTCTGCCCAGCCAGGTCGCTCGTCTCGTCTGGGCATTAACTTACCAGCCTGGAATTTACCTGTGGGCTACTTAGGGTCTTAAGGGCTGCCTAGCTGTGTGTGGCTAAGAGGATCCGCTTGTTGGTGTAGCCTCTCCTCTTGTTCTCTCGCACGCAGTTCAAGATGGCCTGAAAGACCGTTGCATGAGCTGCGAGGGAACTACTGTGACTTACCCTCGGTCTTCTGACTTCATTTTAAGCATCAGCTCCTTCACGATCTTCTGAATTTTGCAGTGGCCCCTGCAGCCTGGGTTTGTCTTCAGTATATCATTGCAGGCTAGTCTGTATGGCCCTAGCCTGGCCTCCTCCATGATAAGTAAGTGTGTGTGTGTGTGGGGGGGGGGACTCAACTTGCCCACACGATTATTTTTTTTGCTAGAAAGCGTATATTGTTCTACAGAGCGTTGATATACGTACAATTTTAACACAAAATAATCCATATCTTTTAAAATACCCTGTATAATGTATTTAAACCCTATATTAAAAGAATTAGGAAAATGTGTGCTTTCTAAATTTTAAGTAATATGTATAGGTGTTCCAGTTCAAAAAAACATAGGTTTGCTTCGCGCCTGACTTACGAAACATCCTGTTCTAATTCAGAATAATTTTAAAATTGTGTGCTGTTACCACTTTTGTTTGGAAAGTTTTTTGATATCTATAAAAACAAAGGAGTTATCGAACTTTGCATCTTGGCTGCTACATCCTGTATATATATATATATATATATATATATATATATATATATATATATATATATATATATATATATATATATATATATATATATATATATATATATATATCCATCCGATAACTCACAAAATAATCAACCGATTTCGATGAAACTCGGCAAGTGCCTTTCTTTTATTAATGGCTTGGATGAGTTCGTTAGCCAGGAAAATCGGACAGGGTTTTCCGAGAAAATTTTGAGTTTTCTTTCTCTGAAAATTACAAAGCTGTTTTAATGAAATTAAGTGGATATGTTGCCTTACTACCTACTAAAATTCAACATTCTAAGTTGATAAAAAATGGAGTTAATTTTGAAATTTCTTTCGAAAAAAAAATTTTCTCCGAATTTTACAAAGTTATTTTAATAAAATTCGGCGTATATCTTGCCTTAGGAAAGACCTTACTACATACCAAAATTAAACTTTTTAAGTTTATAGAAAATTGAGTTATTCAAGTTTGAAACATTTTATAAAAATTCACTACCATAACGCACTTGCTGCGTCCCAAAAAATTTTTAATTTAAAAGTCGCAATTTCATTTGTGATTTATTTGCTAGGAAAATTCATTTAAAGTGTAAAATAACTTTTCTTATTTTAAAATTCAAGATTGTTACAAACTTTAGTAAACAGATAAATAATTTATTTGCAACATTATTAAACAATAAAAATCACATTACAGAAACAAATTCACAACAATAATAATATATCTTCTTTTAATAAACACAGTGTACCTATATAAAAATATCACGATAAATACCTACATTGTACATTTTGCGAGGTTATAAAAAACAAAATAAATATCACTTTAAGTACCTAATCAAGTCCATTAATGTACTGGAATAAGGGCCGCCCCTGAACTAATTTAAGTCCTTTCAAAAGTATATAGCCCCACCTAAATTCATAGCCCCAAATGTTGGCACGGTGGCAGTTTTGGTTGTCTCCTATATTTATTTATTCGATTATTCTTCTCTAGAATCTGTTCAACAGCATTTACCAAAAGCACTGCACTTTTATCTAAAGCATTCCCTGGAAATTGGCAAACATCTGTTGACTTAGCACTGTGGAATGTCTGTGGAACTTGATACCTAAGTTCCAGCATATCCTTATCACAAGATAGGTCAGACATAAAATTTACTTGTGGACTCTCCTTAGTCATACTATCATCAGGGAAAGAGCTCTTGTTTAATTTAGCGATTGCCTTGGAAGTAGATTTTTTATGTGACCACTTTCTGTTCTTTGCTCTTTTTATTTTGCTAACTTTTCTGATTGCACAATATGTATGGTCCTGCAAACATATTGTACTTGACATTCTCTTCGTGTACTTCCCCTGATTTGCCGGTTTTGTGTTTATATATTTTTCAGAACATACATGATTTTTAAAATACTGAGGGTAAATAATATTGCTGCACATCTTGCATTTACGCACTATACGACTTTCTACGTTGGGAAACAATCCAAACAATGGCACTTCACTTCGAGGTAACTTTAATGTATCACATTCTTTATCACTTGTCTTTTCAGTTTTCATACATACGTCTTTGTTTTGTTTAACAAAGTCACCCCACATAGTACTATTTGATTCAGATATTAAACTTTCCATTTTTGCTGGTAAAATATAATTTATTTACAAGGGTTTTTCTTACAAAGTTTTTAGTACCTGCTGTATCTTAACAACCATATGATTCTGAACATGCTCGGTTTTTAGCGCCGTCTAGTTATTCATGGATGAAGCTTTAACTATAGATAACTGCAGATAATAAATTCTTGACAAGTTGAGACGTGTTTTGTAAAGTGCAACAAATATTTTGGTATTATATGTATATACTTCATGATTCAAACTTAGTGGCCTATTATTGGTCTATAATTGAAAAAAACTATGGACGCAGCAAGTGCGTTATGGTAGTGAATTTTTATTAAATGCTTCAAATTTGAATAACAAAGAATGTGCTAATGCCCTGAGATGCCGCAGCCAATAACATTAAATTAAAAAAAAATTTGAATAACTAAGTTTTCTATAAACTTAGAAAGTTTAATTTTGGTGTAGTAAGGTCTTTTCTAAGGCAAGATATCCACCAAATTTCATTAAAATTACTTTGTAATTTTTGGAGAAAAAATTTTTTCGAAAGAAAATTAAAAATTTGAATAACTCAATTTTCTATAAACTTAGAAAGTTGAATTTTGGTACTTAGTAAGGTCTCTCCCAAGGCAACATATACAGTAAATTTCATTAAAACAGCTTTGTTATTTTCAGTGCATGTCACATCACGCGCCGATCTAAATATGCGTCTTCTTCGTCTGTGTCAAACATGTCTCATCCGGTCATCTCACTTGGAGTGTTATTCCTTGAATGCATAAAATGCAAAATGCGTGTTCTAGCCATTCTCCTGGTGGAGCTGTACTGTAAATATATTTATTCTATTTTAACCTTAATAATAATGTTAAAATTTGAAGTGACAATACGGGCATTTGTATATGGCGCATGTAAACAATACCCTGGTTCCATTTTTTAGCGAATTTCATAAAGAAAATGTTGCTTTTAGAGTGGTGAGGACTTTCGAATTTTTAATATTTTTTAATGAGCGCGAATTTGGAACGCTTAGGGACCATTTCCAAGGTTCATTCAAATTATATATATATATATATATATATATATATATATATATATATATATATATATATATATATATATATATATATATATATGTATATATATATATATATATATAT
>OZ023265.1:37082498-37237371 GCA_964006375.1 Tillus elongatus
TCATTGATTGCATCAGATACACAACACCACTCTTTTTAATATTTTTTAGAGAAAAAGGTGAATGTTCAAGTACAAGATAATGTATTTGATATATCTCAACAATGCAGGAAGGCTGTTCCTATTATTATGAGTTTCATTTTTATGAATGTGAAGGCAAAGTCACATTGCAGAAGAATTATTTTATCTGATAACTCACAAGGTGTGACAACTTTTTTAATTAGATTGAGCATAGATACGCCAATGAATGCAACTATGCCTTTGTAATGGTCTTTTTGAAATACGCTTGTACTAACGCTTAAACCTAGCTGCAAGCGTCTAAAGTTAGCATTCCCATATCTGCGATGTACACTTTAAATTATTGCTATTACTATTATTACAAACTGGACATAGGAGCAAAGCGCCATATAATCTCAAAATAAATTAAATGTCGCCTACATTACCAAAACAGAGGCTACTTATACCAGTTTAGTTTTCTCCAAGGTCAACTTATTTGAAAATTCTTGACGATTTTGTGCTCCGTAAAAGAAAAATTCTGGACGCAAAAAGTGCGTTATGGTAGTGAATTTTCTTTAAAATGTTTTTAATAGCAAATATGTCTTTTTTTAATGAAAGCAGTCATCAAATTTAGTTACCCATATAGTAGAAACAATGTACCATATTTTATCAAAATAACTTTATCGTTTGAAAACGCACAAAATTTCTTCGAAAATGAAATTAAAATGTTCCCGAATAAACTGGTCTGATTTGCCTGGCTAAGGAACTTCAAACCCATCTACCAAGATATAATTATTCACACAAAAAGCTATCCGACGAAAATACCAACAAAAAAATTCATAAAAATTTGCAAATAATTTTTTTCACGGAGATCCGAAAACATTTTTTTACAATAACTTACTAAACATTTATTGTTAATTACTCAACTTTCACAAAAATTTTACAAAATCGATGTACCTCGATTTTTTCACGAATAATATAAACGAAAACCTCTCTGAATGCGTAGTTTTCGTGGAACACTGCTATATATTGGTTAAAACGATGTATTATAATTATTGATATGTGCCAAGAATGCAACTTATCCAAACCATTTGCAAAAGGAAGGTACTTACAAAATTTGATCCAAATCGGCCCCTTATTTTTGAGTTATTGGTGTGATACATACATACATATACATATATATATATATATATATATATATATATATATATATATATATATATATATATATATATATATATATATATATATATATGTGTGTGTGTGTGTGTGTGTGTGTGGGTTCAGAAAGATTTCCGCGGTCTTTAATGTGAGACATACTTGGCTCTCGGGTTGAACCGCGTCCAGAATTTATGAAAACTCGACGTTTCTGCTCCTATTTTGGAGCCATTTTCAAGAGGTAAAGGAAATATATAAGGACACTCTAAGGCCTCAATCTGCCTACTCCTTAGAGCGGTGGACAAAGGTGGGTTGGGTTGGTTTCAAGAGGTAAAGAAAATATGTTAGGACACTCTAAGGCCTCAATCTGCCTACTCCTTAGAGCGGTGGACAAAGGTGGGTTAGGTTGGTTTCAAGAGGTAAAGGAAATATGTAAGGAGACTCTAAGGCCTCAATCTGCCTACTCCTTAGAGCGGTGGACAAAGGTGGGTTGGGTTGTGGTAGCTCGATTACGGGGCCTCAATCTGCCTAATCCCCAAATCTCGCCGGAGATCGTCTGTGAGGTCTCAGTGTGTTCAACCCTGGATCTCTCTGCGGCCTGGGGGTAGGGGGGGAGGGGAAGCTTACAAACACATATACACAAAGGACACCACCTTAATTCGTTCTAAAGTTTTTGCGCAAGTTCTAGAGCTGGTCAGCTCTTTAATAGTTGGCTGGTGTGGTGTACTTGCAATATGGTAGGTGGTAGTGGAATTTTCCTTTATGTGATAGTAAAGGATTTTTTTCACGCCCGAGGCGGTACCACCCCTTACATCAAGGGGCCAGTGAAGTCCCAACGGACGTTTCCGGTGGTCGTGTATGAGTGGGTTTCCCTTATAAGCAAAAATGATGATGGATCCTCCTTGTACAAAAGATTCCGGACTTAAATTCCCCTCCATTCGCATCTCCGGCAGAGGGATGTACAAGATTTAACATATTCTTCTCGAACATATGTGGCCTAAATTCCAACCTGAACTCTGTCCATCATTTCCTCCAGGCTAATAGGCCCCAACTCCTCTTCCTCACCGAAACTCCAATCAGTGCCAAAACAGCCACTAATCACCTTAATTTACCGGGGTATGAGCACCTTACTACCTTTAGATTGCATGGAGGCGTGTGCGCGTACGTCCGCAACAATCTACCCTGCACCAGACTCCCCAATTTAGAAGCTGGAAGAAAAAACATACTGTGGATAAAACTCTCTCTCAGGACTACAACTAAATTCATCTCTTGCATTTACCGGTCACCTTCTGACAACAACTTTGTCCAGCTCTTTGACTACCTTTCTGAAGAAACCGACCAATTGATTTCTGACTATCCTTCCCCCGAGGTCACTATTCTTGGTGACTTCAATGTCCATAATAATGAATGGCTAGGATCCTCAAAAACCGAAGGAAGAACAGCGGAGGCGTTTGCAGTCAGCAATTCTTTAGCCAATATGGTCCAGAAACCTATTCACTTTCCTCGCATCCCAACACACAGCTCAAATCCCTTGGATCTCCTTCTTACTACAAATCCTGACTGCTATAATATATCAGTCACCGCCCTCCTGGGTCGCTCAGACCACTAATGAAATACATAAAGCGACAACTGATGGTGTACATCGCCGGATTTTGAAGTGCTTAGAAGTCGATAGGGGCTATTTTGAGAATTTGTTGTAAAATGTTTAGAATCTAATAATAAATAATAATTGAAAAAAATTATCTTGTATTCGCATAACCTTTCTTTAGCTCATTGGTTGCAATTAATGATACATTTCATTGAATTTCTTACATGTTCTTGCTACAATTTTATCACATTGTCCATGAAGAATAAATAGTGTCATCAAAACTTCATTTGAGTAATTATTTCGCTCCATCATAACTTGTTTTCAAATAAATTTTAAGTGGAAAATCGCAAATGAATCTCAAAACTTTGGAGTCTGTCAAATACAGTAAACAATTAAGCAATTGTCGAATCAGATGACGTTGTATGACCAACTAATACAAATTATGTAAAGATAATGTGTTTTTCATTAATTATTGCGATTATTTCGAAAACTGGACGAGCTAGGTGTACCACTATGAGACATCAATTTGGAGGAAATTTAATCGCCTTTCAAAATTTTAAATAATATACAGGCTGTCCTATTTGAAAAAATAAAGTTTTGGCCTTTTTTGTGTGTCACGTTAAAATCATAAATTTTAAACTATTAAACACCAGGCTTTTTCAAACTGTGCCCAAAATTTCAGTCTTCTATGGTTTCAAATAGCAGCTAGATTAAAATTTTAGTGGTCCCATGTTTATGAGAAAAAATAATTAAATAAGTATTATCTGGAAAACCGGTGTAGATGGGTATAGGAAGCTATTAAGAAAAAATGATCATAAAGAAATTTCAATTCTAAAAAAAGTAATATACAGGGTTTCCCATTAAAAATAATTAAGTTGTTACTACTTTTGAGTAGAAGCGGCAACACTGACAAAATGAAAATATTTTAGAAAGACAGGTCGTGCCTATTTATGGCAGCATCCAAATTTTCAGATTAATCCTATGTCCGTTTTCCATAAACGTCTAACCTACCATCGTCCATCAATGACCCTGTATATATATATATATATATATATATATATATATATATATATATATATATATATATATATATATATATTTATAGAGAGATAGATAGAGAGAGAGAGAGAGAGAGAGAGAGAGAGAGAGACTGAAACGGACCCCGAATATTTGTTCTAGTGGTTCTATTAGGTGCTCATTTGAAAAATTAACATCATTCTCATTAGCGTAGTTTTTCGACGAAACTTTCTTATACAAAATTGAAAGAGAGATCTTATATTTTCTACTAAAGTTGGGTTAAACCTTGAAGAGTATTTCGAGTCTGAGATACTGAATGCTATTCTGCATACAGTGTCCTTCATTTAATGAACACTTGTATACAGTTAACTCAGAGGCAAAAATTTAATTTAAAACAAGCTTGGATATATAATTAAACTAACGTCAAGAATGCAACAGAAAGCAAGAAATTTTTTAGGTGCAGAAACTTTTTCCAAATTGTAAATCTACAGTTAATCCATACGGCGCCTATTTATCCCCTTATCGTCGCTCCTTTAATGCAGTAAGTGAAATATCGAACGTGAAACTACCGAAGTTTACTATTTTTCAATGGAGTTCTTCAACTGTAAGTTACACAGTAAGAGAGAGCCGTGCAGTGAATTTCGAAAGCTAAGTATCTGGAGCTAATAACTTAGAATGTTACGAGCCTGGTATTAAATTACTTCAAGGAGTAGACGTCCTAATCCTGGTGGTTTCGTTTCGATTCCAACCCACCGTGTCTCGATAGGAACATAACTTATCACTGGAAGTAATCTCCAAGCAATGCAGTCATTCACTGCAGGCTGGTTTCTATCCGAGGAATTTTTCCGTAATTTAATACCATTACCATGGTTCGGGGAATAAAATACCTCTAAATGCGCAGGAAAACTTGCAAGATACTTTAAAATTATTTGGACTAACATAATCTAATTCGCTTTAGAAAAGCAATAACCACTTCTTTGCTCTGAAAAGTAATGCAACACATGATTTCTTTTTAGTAGAAAAAATTCCAAATTATTTGAGTAAAACTGTGATGGCCAAAAATAAAGATAAATACAAGCTTACCATAAAGTAACGGATATATTGCAGCTTATTATGTATTTTTAACAAACTAAGTTAACAACAGGATGAAAAAGAAATTTGATTGCTTAAATAATGGGATTTATTATGTCCAGCAAATGTTCGATATGTCGTCCATTTTGCCGATGTTCAATCACCAACCGTTTCTCCAAATTGTACACAGAATTTTCGGTTGAATTGCAGCAATTTTATCCCTAATAGAGCCTTTTAATTCTTCCAGGGTTGTTGGTTGTGTTCCAAACAACAACAAACAAACAAAAAATAACCCTCACAGTTAATAATCCGATGAGCTAAGATCAAGGGATCGTGTAGGCCATGGATTCACAAAATGTCTGCTTATAATAAGATCTTGAAAAACAGCAGTTAACAATTATTTAACTGGTCGGTAAATATGCGGTTGTGATCCATTCTGCATAAAAAATAAATTTTCAATTCCTTCGTGCTCGTTTTATACCCTTGGAATGGCATGATTTCGTAACATTCAGGTATCGTTCATCAGTAACAGTTACAGATACGGCCTCTCCATTCTGCGTCTCCCCAAAAAAATATGGCCTAAAATAAAATTAGCTGTGAAACAGCACCAAACGGTGACTTTCTTATCATGAAGACCTTCCTGAACGAATTCATGTGAATTATCTGTTGACCATATTCGACAGTTTTAAGTATCGACTCCACCATTTAGAGGGAAATGGGACTCATCTGTCCATAAAATACGGGTTCATTTTCCATCTGAGCCAATATTCGTAAAGAAAAATCATACCTGATAGGAAAATATGCATTCTTTAATCTAAGTAGCAGTTTAAGTAGATAGGTTTATGTTGGGAGAGATCCTAAAGGATCACCCCTTCCATAAAGGTCAGCACGCGTACCAGCGGGGGAAGTCGACGGAAACGGCGCTCCATGCTGTGACGCGGAAGGTAGAAAGGGCTCTACACTACGGGGAGAGCACATTAGCTGTGTTCTTCAATGTGAAGGGGGCCTTTGATAAGGCAAGGACGGATACGGTTTGTACCGCCCTACAGGATAGGGGAACGCCGATGTCCCTAATAAACTGGGTGGCGAGCTTGCTGGATAGGAGAGTTTCGCTGAACTTGGGGGGCCGGGGGCTGGACGTGGGGGTGACGGACGGCTGCCCTCGCCCCATCTATGGTGTCTGGTCATGGAGCGGCTCTCCGAGAACGGCTTCGACGCCCAGGCGTACGCTGGTCTTAGTCACCGGCAAATTCCTCGGCGTCGTCTGTGAGAGCGTGCAAGCTGCCTGTAGCATAATCGAAAGGTGGTGTGGTGAGTTGGGACTCTCCGTAAGCCCGGCAAAGACGGAGATGCTCCTATTCACCAAGAAGAGGAAGGTAGAGGGGTTTAGGGCGCCCGTGATGTTTGGAAAACCTTTAGCCTTAGGGCGGGAGGTCAAATATCTGGGGGTGATCCTGGACTCCAAACTAACATGTGGGCCGCAAATAGAAGGGGGTTGTAACGAAGGGAGTAGCGACCCTCTGGCAGCTGCGTCGAGTGATAGGGAGGACCTGGGGAGTTAATCCTCGGATCCTTCACTGGATCTACACTGCGATCGTCAGGCCGACAATCCTGTATGGGACGTTGGTCTGGTGGTGTGGTGTGAACCAAACTACCAGCAGGAAGCTGGCCAAACTCCAAAGGCTGGCAATCCTGGGTATCACAGGCGCTATGAGGACGACACCCTCAGCCGCGCTAGAGGTCCTGTTGATGCTGCCACCGCTTCCCATCTGTGTCAGGAGGGAGGCGATGGCGTCGCATCTCAGAATGCGAGACGCAGGAAACTGGTGCGGAGAGGGAGCAGTAATAGGGCATGCAAGAGTCGCCAAGGAGGTGGAAAAGGAAATTCCGATTTCCGCCATAAAGGTGCGGGATGCCGAGGATGATATTTGGTTGACTAGGCCATACACCCTCAGGATCCCCAGTAGGGATCAACGGAGGGAAAATGAGGTTGAATTCCAGCCCGCAAACCTGGTTTGTTTCACAGACGGATCGCGGCTGGAGGACCAACAATCCTCCGGAGCAGGAATATACATCGAGGGCCTGGGGGTGCGCGAGAGCTATGCTCTTGGCGCATATACCACGGCATTAGAAACAGAGATGTACGCCTTCCTGTCTGTGGCCAATAGACAGGATGTGACGAGGAGTCCCGAGAAATGTGTGTATATCTGCTCGCATATCCAGGCAGTCCTCCGGGCAGTCTGCGCGGCCAGAATCAGGTCTAGACTGGTTCAGGAGTGCGCTGACACCCTCAGAGGACTAGCCAGGACAAAGGAGGTACGACTAGTGTGGATTCCGGGACACTGTGGCGTGGCGGGGAATGAAGTGACGAATAATCTCGCAAGGCTCGGTTCCCGGCGGCTGTTCTGTGGTCCGGAGCCGGCGATAGGTATAAGTAGGAAGACAGACTCTGACAGGTGGACCGAGGAAGCAATGAAGAGGCACTGGGGGTCGGTTGGTGGCTGCAGGCAGGCGAGAGACTTCGTGGAGGGGCCGAACAGAGATAAAGCTGTCTGGCTACTCGGAAGGAGTCGACCCACGCTTCTCTGCATCCTTGGGGTGCTCACAGGCCACTGCGCCCTTAGAAGACACCTCACATTGATAGGCGTCGAGAGGGATCCCATTTGCCAGGAATGCGGCGAGGGTGAGGAAACGTCCCACCACTACCTGTGCGAATGCGAGGCTTTTAGGAGTCTTTGAGCATAATTGTTCGGATCGAGGACTCTGCAGAGGAATCAGGTATGTACCGTCCAATTGAAGACCGTCCGGCCTTCATCTCGAGGTCGAGGCGGTTTGGCGACGAAACCGAGGAGGAGTAGAGCATGGTTGTTGGGGTTGGCAAAAAGGGCTCATGGTGGCCTACTTGCTTGGCGTTGGCCTCCCCACCATTGCTACTACTACTAGTAGTAGTTTATAGGGATCCATTATTAAGATTTTGCGTAGAGTTTTCCAAATCCTGGTGTATAGCATTTCCAATCGTTTTGATATCGAATTGACACTACTGATTGGCTAACGGAATAGAGTTGGCTGTGTTTTGATTTTCCAAAAGAACTTCTGCAACTTGGACATTACTTATACTTGATCTTCTTGATCTCGGTAGGCTAGTTAAATACCCTGGTCTATCAAATTTGTTAATCAAATTACGGTCGCTTTAGTTTGACACTGCCCTCCTTTCAAACCCATTTTCGTACGAAATCTTCGAAATCCAGCAGTGTAATTTCTACCACAATCGTAATAACATTGTACTAAACGAATTCTTGTAGATCCGTGTTACTAAACTTTCAATTGTTTCAATGTACGGCTATGTGAGTTTTATTTTGAGAACAATTCTCTAAATCTCTACGTTATATTTGACACTGGTATCAGCAGCTGACACGAGTTAGTGTTGTATTCCACATATGCAGTACAATCCAATTAATAAAGCTACTAGCTTGATTCCTTAAAATTATCTAAGACTTTAAATTATCCCCCTAACTCTATGATGATCCCATATAAGAAGAAAAACATGGAGGTATATATTTGTATTGCACATGTCAGAAAGAAAATATTAATTTCGATGACACTTTGAACTTAGATCTTACATTTGTCAAAATAACTTGTCAATTAAATATGATATGTAATGTTACCATGGACTATTATGCACTATTATATTACGCCTCAGAATTTTTTATTTCCACATCGTCAAAACGTGTGGCAGTATGGCATCGGCGAAAAAAAAAATTCAAACATTCTCTTTTAGCTTAAACGTCGTAAAAATTGTCAAAACATATACATGATATGGGAATTAAAAAGTCTGTGGCCAATGAGACTACAAGCTCGAGGCCAGACCACTCTTCACACACACACACATATGGGAACTAAATTTTCTTCGTCTGTCGGTCTGTATGTCTCTCTGTTTGTAGCCACGATAAGTTTAGAACGAATTGTGATATCGTCTTCAAATTTGAATGCACAGTTAGCGCCGGACAAACGAACGGTTCGCATTGCTTTTGGGTAACATCGCTCAAGCGGGTAGGGGTGAATGGGGGGGGGGGGGATTTGGTGAAAATTGACATTTGTTTTCGTTAAAACTCGAGTAATATAACGTTTTAGGGTTTGTTTATTAGAAAACATTCAATTTCATTAAAAATCTGGTATTCTGGATTTAAGTTAGGGGTTGAATGTGTGGGGGTGAAATATTGGTGACAGAGCATTCAGAATCTTTTCTTGCTAAAACGGCGTAAAAAGTCTCAAAAGTACAGACGACTTGATTCTGAAACGAAAATGTTTTGTCTGTCGGTTTGTACGTCTGCCTGATAGTAGGCCCAATATCTTTCGAAAGAATTGAGATATCGTTTTCAAATTTGGTACACAGTTAGCACCCAACAAAAGAACGCTTAGAATTGTTTTTGGGTAACATCGCGTCAGGGGGTGGAGGATAAATAAGTGGTGATTTGGTCAAAATTGACATTTTTTCGTTAAAACTCGAGCTATACCGTTTCAGAAGTTTAGGGGTACTGGAATACGAATATTCTCTTCGTAGTCAAGTCGTGGACCCTTAATGCCTTTCATAAGAATGTCTTTTTGAGAGGAGCAGATCACAGAGGTGTGGAGGTTATGATTCAATTTGTATTTATTATTATTACTTTTGTTTGGATTACGAAAGTTTATTTTACTGTTTTAATATTGTTCGACCCCATAACCCGAAATGCTTTTTTAATAAAATTACATAAATTGTAATAATTTTCGCCTTGTTTCCGCCTTTAGCCTTCAGAGCGACTGAATTAGTTTGCATAAATGCATATAACTCTTTTTTCTTTTTACTTGTAAATCTGAATTTTGTCATGTAATATAGACGTATATTATAAGCGAAACTTGCATACTAAATTTTGTAATAGTAACTTTCTTATTTTAAAGAATATAAAAATGTTCGAAAAGAAAACCCACAATTTTCCCGAAAGACCTGGCCCGATTTTCTTGGCTAACGAATTTATCCAAGCCAGTTACTAACAGAACCAGCGTGCCAAGTCTCAACAAAAGTCTGGACGCAGCAAGTGCGTTATGGTAGTGATTTTTCATTAAAATGTTTTTAATAGCAAAAATGTTTTTTTTTAAGAAAGCAGGCATCCAATTTGGTTACCAGTAGGTATAACCGGTAAATGTGCACTTCATGCCCTCCAGTTCACTTCACTTCAACCGCCCATCTCTAGACTCTTCCCCCCACCGATTGATTCTTCCCCTGACCCATAGTTTGCTTAAGGAAATCGTGGGGGAAGGAAAACCATAGTGTAGTGTCGTGTAGAGATGTGGCACTAACGGGCCAGAAATGCACACTTACCGTATAACCTATATAGTAGAAACAATGTGCCATGTTTCATCAAAATAACTTTATTGTTTGAAAATGTACAAAAATTTTTGAAAGTAAACTTTAAATGTTCCCGAAAAACCTGGTTTCTTGGTCAACCTTACAGGTTAATAGCGAATTGAGCTATGCAAATTTGAAGCATTTAATGAAAATTCGCTACCATCACGCACTTGCTGCGTCCCGAATTTCTTTTCTTACAAACATGTATTATATTTCGATGGAAAATGCAAAAATGCAATAACATAAGGCGTGTTCGATTAAAAAAAAAAAATTTAAATCACCAACGACTTATGGGTCATCCAGTAATTGTAGAAATATTTTTTTAAATGTAGCTCAAGACAACCAATAATTAATGTGTACAATTTTTTTGTATCTTGTATAATAACGGATAGATTGAGCTTTAATAATTTGTTGCGAAAATTCGACAAAAATTATATACCATTAAACGATAAACTCCATAGCCAAAGCTACTGCCAAAGCATTAGAGAAAGGGTCTATTTGAAATGAATTTTCTGGAAATATTTTAGTAAAATGAAGGACAATGACGATTGAAACTAAGACTTCAGGCTTTGTAAAATATTCTTCTTGAGACATTGTCTTTCCATAGCTCATATTAGTTTCAGGTTATTTGCCTAAATATTACCAATTTTGACGTTTTAAATCGCGACTTTGACGTTTTGAGGAAAACCCACATTTATTTTTCTTTAAAGGCCTATAACTTTTTGCCTTTTAATCTACAGACCTAAATTTTGGTAGGTAACTTGCCTATAACGATATAAACTGGCGCCTCACTTTATTAGTTCCGAAGATATAAATTTTTTTTCGAAAGAAAACACAAAATTTTCGGGGAAAAACTCGGCGGATTTTCCTGGCTAACGAACTTATCCAAGCCACTTGCAAAAGGAAGGTATTTCCCAGATTTACTCAAAATCGGCCCATTATTTTATTATCGGTATGATACCTATATATATATATATATATATATATATATATATATATATATATATATATATATATATATATATATATATATATATATATATATATATATATATATATATATATATATATATATATATATATATATATAATGAAACTAACCCCGGGTTCTGGGGGGCCTAATTAGCGCTCATTTGAAGAATTTTTTTCAAAATTCAAAAGTCGGGATCTCCTAAGTGAATCTTTTAAAGAAAATTCACTAAAATTGATCGATTATTTTTTCAGTTGTTGGTCTGACACCTATATAGATCGCGCTCCTGTGAGGAAATTTTTTCTACGAAAATTCACCAAAAATGTTTACAAAACCTAAACAAAGGGACTAAAATATGCAAAGAACAAATTTTCCAGTTTGCCAACTTCATGTTAATATATAAACAGAAACATATTTCGACGAGATAAACTATAAAGGGGAGAATGAAAGCTTTCACATTTGTTCCACGCGTTGAATATCAAAGTAAATGTAGCTGAAATAAGATAAAACAAATAGAGAAGTTAATGGATTATTAGAATACATACAAAACAGACGGATCGTATCAAATTCGGTTGGCTCAATTCATAACCTCATTCACAACCGTCATAATGCTACCGTCACGTTGGATCTGTTTCTGCTTGGCATGTTAACTTGTTCAAGTGTATCTTTCGCGATTACGACCATTGTGTTTTGTTATTCTCATATAACTTTTTTAATAAAGTTGAAAACTGTTTAATTCAGTGGTTCAGCCCTTGAATGTTCCTATACACATAAAGATTTTTTGTTAATTTTGTTGTTGAAGACTTAGGTCACTTTAATCTTTCTTTTGGTATCGTAATGTTGTTAGCGGAAAAGTCTCGCTCAACTATCTTTACCGACAAATATTATATCGCTTATTAATTATCTCAGTACAGTGTATCTGCTATTAACGGGGTGGTGCTTGTCAAACGATAATCAAAAGAGTCTGGACGCAGCAAGTGCGTTATGGTAGCGAATTCTCGTAAAAATGTTTTTAATGGGAAATATTTCCTGTTTTAAAAAAGATATCAAATTTGGTTAGCAGTATAATCTATATAGTGGTAACAATGTACCAACTTTTATTAAAATAGCTTTGTTGTTCCAATAATTCCAAACATTTTCCGAAAATAAACTATAAAGTTCCAGAAAAATCTCGCCCGATTTTCCTGGCCAACAAACCTCTTCAAGCTATTTACACATCTGCCAGATATAATTATTCACAAACAGCTTTATGTCCAAAATTTAAAAAAATATATGAAAGTTTGCAATTTTTTTTTACAAAAGTTCACCATTTTACTTCCACATCGTCCAACGGCGGAAGTATCGCAGCGGCGAGAAAACTTTGAAAAAAATAAATTTTTTTCTTAAACGTAAAAAGTATTAAAACCTATAGAAAACATCATTTGGGCACGAGTTTTTTTTGTCTGTCGGTCTGTGTGTCTGTCTGTTTGTAGCCACGATAACTTTGGAACGAATTGAGATTTCGTCTTCAAATTTGGTGTACACTTACCATTCGACAAACTAAGGGTTCGGATTGTTTTCGGGTAAAATCGCTCCAGAGGGTAGGAAATGAATGGGGGGTGATTTTGTGAAAATTGACATTTCTTCGTTAAAACTCGAGTAATATAAAGTTTTAGGGTTTAGTTATTATAAACTTTTAACTTCATCAAACGTCTGCGCTTCTGTGCTGAAATTAAATTAAGGGTTGAATTTGTAGGGGTGGAATATCAGTGACAGAAATTGCGAATTATTATTTTTTTTGCTAAAACGTGGTAAAAAGTCTTAAAACATCCAGAAAACTTGATTTTAGAACATTTTTTTTTATCTGCCGGTCGGTCGGTCGATCGGTCTGTCGGCCTGAATGTCTGTCTGTTAATAGGCACAATAACTTTCGAACAAATTGAGATATCACCTCCAAATTTGGTAGACAGTCAGCACCCGATAAACTAACGGTTCAGATTGTTTTTGGTTTAAATCGCTCCAAGCGGTAGAGGATGAATGGGGGGTGGTTTGGTGAAAATTAATATTTTTTTGTGAAAACTCGAGTAATAACATTTCAAACGTTTATGGGTACAGAAATACAAATATTTTCTTTGTAGTCAAGTCATGGGCCCTGAATAAATTGTCACAGCTATGTGGAAGTTATGATTCAATTTGCAGCAATATATTTTACAGAAATTGACTTCAGTAATATTACACTAAATTATGTTTTTCACAAAAATTCGACAACTTTTTTTTGATAATAACTTATTAAACATCCATTATTAATTACCAACATTTCACAAAAATCTTATAATAAATGATATCAATGGAAACAAAAAAAAATTCTGCGAAAACTTTTCAAATTCAGACGCTATTTGAGAGTGCCTGTATATGGCAGGTAGATTTTTTCGACGAATAATACAAACAAACATCTCTCTGAAAGCGTCATTTTCATGGAGCTCCGCTATCTATTGGTAAAAACGCCGTACCACAATTTGTGACATGTGTTTGTGATATGTGCCAAAAACGTGAAAAGTTACAAAAAAAGTGAACGATATGAATGTTTTTCCTTATGTCGCGGGTTTTCTTGATAAAATAAGGAAAGCTTGCCCGGCTTCTGGCCCGTCACAATTTATGGAAAAAGGGGAAAAATCAAGAAGAAGAGAAACAGAAATTAAACAAAACACAGGGAAGAGTAAAAGAGAAAGAATAGAAAATCGTTTCACGCTACACCCGGGAATTAGGACTTCAGCGTCGGCAGTTGGTACCAGGCTCCGTAGATAGGTCACGACTGCTCGCCTATTTCTAGTGACAAGTGCAACGTGAAATAGAAACAGATATACAAGAACAGTTTTAGGGTTAGTGATTTATAAATTATTCGACAGCTAAATAAATACAATGGTAAGTGAAATTTTAATCGCTGGATTTACAACAATATCAGTGTGGAATGGTTTACATTAAGTAACTGTTGTCTTTTTACGCTGACAGCGATGGTAAAAAGTGTGAAACTGTGTCTGATATAAACGTTAATTCCACTTATTCTAACAAAGACGTAGAGATCCCCCCGTACAGTCGACTGTTCGAGTTTACACACACAATTACAATATTCAAATATTATGGAAGAAAAGTTCAAATGTTAACTTAAAGGCAGGTATGGCGTTATAGTCAGCTGATTGTAGAATCCAGCAACAGTTATACAGAACAGACAAACAAAACTTCGTGGACTTATCTGGGTGTACGTCCGTGTCTTTCTACGTCGTTGGGCCCGCAGGTGTGAGTGACTGACCCAGTAAAGGTAGAAGACCACCAGACTTCAGCCCCCGACAAGAAACCCCAAAATAGATGAGGTTTCTTATTCCACAGAAAAATAAACAATCTCCACTGAATAATCAAAGTTATTAATTGTAAAGCAACAGAATCTAGCTTCTAGCTGCAGTCAACCTTACTGTTCAGTTACAGGATTATTAATAAAAATAACATTCCATGTGAATATTAATCATTTTCCAAAGAACAAAAAACCTTTTGATAAGAAGTGATAAGAGATGTTCATATTTCATTTTAAGTGAATTTTATTAAATTTCAGAATTATATCTGGTAGAAAGAGAGAGAATGAAAAAGATGACACTATAAACTGAAGAGGGAGATAGACAAACATGAATAGTCAAAAGAGAGAAGGAGGCAGTACATATATAAGGACAATTGCTTTTATTTAAGAATGTAAACAAAACATCCAACTTATTTGTTTACTATTTTGGACTTAGGTTAATTTTTACCAGTGAACTTAGATGAAGAGGGTTGTTAATTTGTATTTAACCTTAAGCTACAACAGAAGTGAAAGCGTAATTGGTGCATCTCTAAGGTTTTACAAGTGTGCAATACAAACAAACTATTTATAAAGCAAAACATGCAAACTGTTATCTACAGAGTGTTAACAAGTGAGTATTATGCCCCTATATTTACCATGTTTTTCCACCCCGGAAGTTAACAAGCTGGTAGAAATATTAAGAGAGGTTTAGAACCATCTCACTTACAAACATGCATTGTAACTCGATGAAAAATGCAAAAATCCAATAACACTAGGGTGTTCTAGTGTGTATCACTAACAACCTATGGGCCACCCTGTAATTGTCAAAATAGCTTTATAAGATGTAATATTCAGCTTTACGCAGAAATGCGCCAGCCTGTATATGTGTAAGCAGACAAAAACTGAAACTGACCCCATATATGGGTTCTAGGGGTTCTAGTTCGCGCTCATTTGAAGAAATATTTTTAAAATTCAAGTCGCTCAATAACGAATTTTTTCTATAAATTTGATTAAATTACAAACTATGAAACCACAGATTATATAGCTGAAACTATTGCCAAAGCATCAGATAAAGGGTCTGTTTGAAATGGATTTTCCGTAAACATTTTAGTAAACTAAAGAAAAATGACGGTTGAAGCTGAAACTTAAGGCTTTGTAAAATACACTTATTATTACATTTTTTCTACATACAGTTGTTTCAGATTCTAAGTCTGAAAATTGCAAATTTTGACGTTTGAAAACGCTACTTTGAGGTTTTAGGAAGAAAAACTATAAAAATTTCAAAATATTGTTTCTGTTATTTCTTGATCTATTTGCGTCAAGAGAACTTAAGCTTTGTATGCAACATTCAATTGGTTTTGTTTACCACAGAAAATATTTTTTTCTTATGCGTTCCTCTGATCACCAGTGCTATCCATTTTGTTTTCAACGTAGAGATCTGAACTTCGGCATGTAGGGTAAGTTTGATAGTAGAAACATATATGCCCAATTTGGTTGTCATAGCTTTGTTATTTTGTATGGCGCTTGTAAAGTAAATAGAGGATTAGCACAAGGCGGGAAACTTAGTCCTGTTCTGTATATAATATACACCTTAGATATAGTTGCCAATATTAAAATACCAGGTACATATACTTTGTATTATGTTGATGACATATGTATTTACGCTGGTAATAATGACATTGAAAAGGCAATAGATGTAGTGAAAATGGTATTTAAGAAACTATCTTTGTGGTGTTTGCGCAATGGTCAGCCTCTACTGCTAAATCAGAATCGTGTATTTTTTGTATGAAAAGAAGTACGGAATTGACTTACATAGATATAGCGGGCATTATAATACCTATAAAACCATATGTTAAGTACTTAGGAATACTTTTATACAGGAAATTATTGTCGAGACACCACATAGAATATCTTATAAAGCGTAGTGAGAAGGGAATCAATATACTTAGATGAACAACACACACTACATGGGGAGCAAATGTAGAGATAGGACTGTTGATGTATAGATCATATATAAGATCCATTTTAGATTATGGGAGTATGTTGTACCAACAAGCGGCACGTACACATCTAAATAAACTAGATGTAATTCAAAATAGGTGTATCAGAATATGTCTAGGGGCCTTTAGAAGTACTCCTATAAATAACATGCTGGCCGATTGTAACCAAATGCCATTAGTTCACAGAAGGCAAATTCTAGGGTGTCGTTTTTTAGCAAAAATATTTGCCAACAACAGTAGTCTTATTGACAAGGTCCACCAGCTGTTTTTGTTGGATCTGACAAATTTATATTGGGTCAAATAGAAATCCCCTGATTTGGTCTCCTGTTATGAAGATTTTAAACAAACTGGTGAGAACATATACATATCTAACATATGTCCCGTTTTGCATCTGCGCTTTTTGCATCTGTGCTTCCAAAGATTACAGTTACAATTTTAAGAGATTATTCCCAGTACCCGGCACAAATAAGAAACGCCATGTTCAATAGTGATATAAAGGAGTTTCATAAGACATCCTACCAGTTGTTTACATATGCTTCTAAATCAACCGAGGGAACTGCCTGTGCTCTTTACGATCCTCAATTGAATAAAAAATTTAAATACCGTTAACATTGTAAGATGAGTATTTTTTCAGCAGAGACAATAGCTCTAATAGAAGCCCTAAAATATACAAAAAATCTTGGAAATAAAAATATTCTAATTTTGAATTCCTAAACAGAATACACAACTTGAAAGACGTTGAGCAACCCTTTAATTTGGAACAACTTCTACAACTGGAAAGTAATAAAAACATATATTTGCTTATATATAAGTTAATTAAAAAACTTTGACTAAAAATATTTAAAAAAAACTAGGCTTTAAGTTTTCATTTGTGTTCATCCTTTATATGTACTCATGACGTTGGTGGCCCACCTGTATCTCAAAAAGAAAAGTTGCCATGATAGGCCTCATTGGCATGAAGAATATCTGTCCCTGTCTAAATCCATTAAATATTATCTAGATCTTAAGTAAAATTAAGTTAGAATAAAAAGCACCACTTTTAATATTATTATATAAATAAATAAAATAAAAACTATCCAAAACTACATGTTGCGACAAATTTCAATGCACCATGATAGAATGCATATGTACTGTTGAATTCACATACTAGTTGTAACAAAAGGCTTTTAAAATGTGCGAATGGTAACCATACCGCAGTCAACGTAATCTGACGCCACACACACAAACACACACAAATCTAGTACCCACGCTGCTTTTATATAGGTTTTAGTATGTATCAAAATTGAAGATTCTAGTTTAATGGGAAATTGAATTATCACCATTTGGAATATTTTAACGAAAATTCGCTACCATAACGCACTTGCTGCGCCTAAACCCTTTTCAACATTTATTTACTATTGCTGTATCCATACTCTTTGAAAATGAAATAAATAAATATAAAAAATTAAAAGTTTTGAAATTAAAATTTTAATAATTAACACTGAACATATGTTTATAGCTATATATATAAATATATATTAAACTACTGCATGATATTATGTAGCTTCATTAGCCTAAAATTTTCAATATAAGACATGAAGAGTAAGTAATAGTGAAAATTCACTAAAAACTAAAAGTGAACAATAAGTAGCTTATTTTTAGATTCTAAGGTATTAGCTGAGTCTTATTATTTGTTTATGCCCTATGTAAACAAAGAAGAAGAAGAAGATAACCTCGATTCGACTCCTCCCACTGACAGTTTGCGAAATCACAAATGACAATGACAAATAGCTAACTGGCGTTGTCAGATTTAACTAGGAGGGGGCGATGGGTTTTAAATACCTTGAAGAATGGGAAGCTTAATATTTATACATAATAAAACGTAGTTCTAGATTGCCTTTAAACAACTTGAATCACTTTCATAAAAAAATATTTAGTAATATATATTCTTCTTCAAATCCAGATGACAATTTTGGCAAATGGCAACCCTGCTGATTGTTTATTGTAACATATGTAGCCTGTTCGTTTGAAGTTTAATTTGGAGCATTTGTTTGCAATAGCAGCGTAACCCTGATATATCTGTCTGACCTTGTCTAACACTATAGGCACCCATTTTGAGGTAATTTCAAGTTATATCGTAAATTATTTATTTTTTATTTGGTTATAACTCAGAATTTACTGAACATTTTAAGTTCAAATTTGGTAGAGAGGACAACTGATGCGATAGCTACGTGCGCGTAAAGCTTTAGTTTCATAATTCTAGTCATTTAAAAGATATTGTGTTTTTAAACAGTTTTTTGCATTTTTTTTTAAGTATGTGAGTGTCAAAATTGGATAACGAACTCATTCAATCTATTAACAAAATTAAGGGAATTGCCAAATTTCGTTTCGATTGGTAAAGTATTTTTTGAGTTATCGGTTGGATTAGGGGCCCTAATTCGCGGTCATTTGAAGAAATTTTTCAAAAATCTTACCATCGATACCTCTCTATTAGTGAATTTTCTTAATGAAAATTCACTAATATGTACTTTTGCTATTGGTCCATTCAAACACCATATAGAATATGTTTTACTATAGCAAAAACCAGGATTTAGTCTAGGCTTGTGAATTCTTGTTTAACCTACTTAATTATAAATAAGAGTTATTTAATTACAAAAAGTCGCTAAAACATGAGTATGGTATTAAACCGTAATCACCACACACCAGTTCAAAAATGTGAAATAGGTATTCGGGATTCGGCAACGTCGAATGCAGCCCGCGTCTTGTCTTTATTTATTATTGCTACATACTTCTGCTAGTTACATAAGATAAATTGTTGTATAATGTGAAATTTGCATGTGTATCAACCGTGGAAATAATTTCATTGTCAAGTTCAGCAGCACTCACGTTGCAAACCTTGCCCAGATCGTGAACACCTGATTTATCGCCTTTGAAATGAGACGATACCGTAATGGACTTATGCCTTGTGCGAGGTCAATCCGAAGGCGTTCACTTCATTGCTCACTGTCAATGTGCGGAAAACGGAATATTTTACAGGGAGCAACATAAAAACGATTTGTCATTTTCTGCACAAGCAAGAAAGGTGTAAACCGAGTCCGTTCTGATGAATTTCTCCAGGTCGTGGAAGATGTTTTTCCGTTGGCTGACTAGCCATTAACCCCAGCAAAATGCGGCTACCACCCGGTGAAATTAACAACGTTTCAAGCTCATTGTGTAGGGTACTGGGTCAGATTTTTATTGCTAGGACATTCACTACAACAGACATTTGAGTTTCACCGCAAGATTTAAGGTATCCTGCCTGAAAATGAAACTCTAAGTAACGGCAAAGACCTGTTGTTAAATGGCAGGTTAATTTGCACGTTTTGGGGATCCTGGATTTTATTACACACTGTTTGGCAATGTTGCAATTATTTTAGGTATGAATTGTGTTTATTAATGTCGTTTACTACTAAAGTACAGCAATTTCATAATAACTAAATAAGTTGCAAACCTGACCACGAAAAAAAAAGCGTTATGGTAGCGAATTTTCATAACAATGTATTTCCGGTTAAAACATGTTAGCATGTGCACTTACTCAATGAAAGCAAGTAATAATTAAAGCAGGTATTTAACAAGTAGTAGAATACATTTTGCGATATTTAATTTTCACAAATATAATTATTCCCTCAGATTATTCGTTTGAACATTATTAAATGTGACATTTAGAGCCTCGGTGGTTCAGTGGTAAGAACGTGTGCCTCTGAACCGAAGGGTACTGGGTTCGATCCCAGGGTACTCCTTTTACTTTTTCAGTACATACTGTACAATTAACCGAGGTTCTGGAATTGTATATGAGCAAGTTGAATGTTTGCACTTCCACCCTTCGGAGGGAGCGTAAAGCCGTCGGTCCCGTGTCCATGCGATGTTGGGCACGTTAAAGATCTCTACCCTCCTTACAGAAAGACAGGGGTTCGGCAAAATTTGCAGGATAGTGAGGTGAAACTGCTCCCTGGCGTCGGTGATTGGCCATAGTCGCGGAATAGGCCGACGTTAAAGAAACAAAACACACACACATACTAGTTTCAGTTATTTATTTAATTTTAAGGAACCAAATTACGCTTACTATTTACCGTTTTTTTTTTCAATTGGGCAAAGTGGAAGTTTTTATGCAGAAACTGTGTTGGTAAGTAGTTTCTCCTTTCTATGGACTTCTGGAAGGTGAGTTTTTTACAGCTTGCATTTCTAGCTCCGTTGTTGTTTACCTTGCACAGAACCTCAAATTTACTTTAGGTCTCTTAACTGTATTGTCGAGTTGAGATCACAGCATTTGTCCGATGATTAATGCATAAAGGGGTTCCTCTAAGCATGTTTCTGAATTTTTTTTCTTTCAAAAAACAACCAATTCGCTAATTTTCTAATTTACCTATAAATGTTATTAATATTAAAATAATGGAAACAACGCTCGTGCTTTGAATAAAGTTCTCTTCGTCCTTTTAACTTTAAATGAAATTTCCTTCTCCCGTTTCGCATCCGTTCAACATATTGGGCACAGAAAATATAGGAATTTACTTAAAATTGTCATTTATAATTGAAGGAAAATAAAACTTGTTTTAGGTAGGTTTTAGAATAATTTCTAGATTCTAAAACCTACCGTGGCGCTATAATGAAACGACGTGAAATGAGACGAAAAGCATTTCAGGTTAAGGGATCGAAAAATGTTTAAACAGTAAAATAAGCTTTCGTACTAAAAAAAAAACAACTATATAAGGCGTAATAGAATAGTGCATAATAGTCCACGCCACGGCAACAGTACATGTCATATTCAACTGACAAATTATTTTGATAAATGTCAGATCTACTTTGTAAATAAGTATTTTGTTTTCTGACATTTGTAATACAAATGTAGGCATGCTCTTCTTCTTACATTCATATTTATTTTTGGTCATCACAATTTTACTCATAGAGTTGGATACAATTTTAGTTACTTTTGAATTTTAACAAGATTTCATCAAATGAGCGCAAACTAGGCCTCATAGAACCCATATCCGAGTTAGTTTCAGTTTTATCTGTTTTCATATATACAAGGTGGCGCATTTCTAGGGTAAAGCTCCATATATCCATCATTATACAAGATATGAGAACATTTTTTATATGTTAATTATACGAGCTGCATCTTATAAAATTATTTTTACAATGACAGGTGGCCCATAAGTCGCTGGTGATGCATTTTTTACCTAATCGAACACGGCTTATATTATTGCAATTTTTGCATTTTCCATCAAAAGATAATGCATGTTTGTAAGAAAATAAATTCGGGACTCAGCAAGTGCGTTATGGTAGCGATGTTTCATAAAATGTTTCCTTCGGTAGCTTTACTCTTAACCTAAGGTTCGTTGGCCAGGAAACCAGTTTTTTGGGCACATTTCAAGTTTATTTTCGGAAGATTTTCGTATATTGTCAAACAATAAAGTTATTTTGATGAAATATGGTACATTGTTTCTCCTATATAGGTTATACTGGTAACCAAATTTGATAAAAGCTTTCTTGAAAAAAACATATTTGCTATTAAAAACATTTTTATGAAAATTCACTGCCATAACGCACTCGATGCGTCCCTAACTTTTTTTTTAATTTTGAAATCACTCGGTTCACGGGGTAAATTCATTTTAAAGATAGGCTAAGGAAATATGAAAAGGATGCACTTTAAGGCCTCAATCTGCCAACGCGGGAAAGTGGTGGATAAGGTTATTACAATCACAAGCTTTTTGTAAGATAAATTGTGAAATTATGTATAAATATATGTCCTACTATTACTACGGAAATTTTAGGTAACTACATCTTATAAATGAACATGAGCTGAAAACATATTAACAGAATAGTTGCGACATATGTGTCTACTTTTTGAACAATTTTTACTTTTATATAAAAGAATTTCCACTTTCAGGCAGTTCAAGATTTATTGTTTATGTGAGACGGTATAAACGTAGCTTGAAAAAGGTCTTTTATATACTCACATAAAGTCTGAAAGTTTATAATATCACGTGAGAAATAAAGTAGGGTAGCGCCCGTGTTAGTGGCCCTTAGAAACAGGGTATGCTCTATTTCATACATCGTAATACAACCTTAGTTGGTGTTTAATGCGGCCACAAAGCGTCTCTGGGGCTCCTACTTAATAAAGATGTTTCTAGTCCATAACAGCCTGTTTTATGGAACTTACTAATTAGTTAACGCTTTACATCAACTTTCTTATTATTGCATTGAGTTTTTTTTTAAAACCACAGTGGCTATGCATTTTCGGTGAGTTTTTATTGAAGGATATAGGCGAGCTCGCGACTGTAGTTTCTTTTGACGGACTAGAGCTTCCAGAATACATATTATGGGCTACGTAAAATTGTGATAGAATTTCAAATAATTGGAAATACTAGGTATTCTAAGGTGAACAGTTTTTACATTATAAAAATATCTTGAATTTTTCTTTGAAAGCGGCTAGAATTAAACGGGATTACAGAAATGATTTCCTAAAAATAATAGGTAACATGAATGACGTTGTAGAACCTTTTAGTTTATAACAATATATACATTATGCAATTGTAAAAACATAAATATATACTTAGTGGAATAACATTTGTCAAACTAAAGTAATTGTTATCTCCTACAAATTTAAAAATTTTGGTGAAAATATGGGTTGCTTGGAGGGAATAGCAGTTAGAAAGATATTATGGAATACCAGAGATGTATGGTAAATGAAGGTGATGGTTGAAGTGTTGGAAGGTGCGAAATAGAAGAGAAAAAAGAATTTAAGTTTGGTACGTCAAAATCTGAAGTTTATTGAATTTTGTGTCGGACTGTCAAACTATTTAGGATTTAACCTTCTAAATTATGTTATATGATACACCACAAGTCGCATAAGACTTATTGTATTAACACAATATATAATTTTTGCCAATAAACAATAATAATAATATATTTCTGATATATAGATTAAACAACTGAAACTAAAAATATAAAAACACAATGTCTTAAGATCTTTGTAACTACCCATGAAGTTAGTGGCTCATTCTGTGCGTCAAGAAAAGTTGCCACTGGTATGAAAAATATGTGTCACTGTCTGAATCCTGTAAATACTATCTAAGCTTTCACTAGCCGTCAGTTAAAAATATAAATAACACTTATACAATTGCTATACCAAATTCAAAAAGGACTAGGGCTGCATTTTAGAATAGAATGCAACTACATACAACACAATGGTGTATGGGCTGTTGAAGTCACATACTAGTTGTAACAAAAGTCTTTTAAAATGTACGATGGTAATTCTACTGCAGCCAATACACACACACATACTGTTAAGCATTATTAGTGAATTTTCGTAGAAAAAAATCACTAATGAGGACTTTTAATTTTTTTCAAATGAGCGCAGACCAGGTTTTCCGAGGATTTTCTTTAAAAAAAGTTATGTCTGAAAATAACAGCGCTATGCTAACCAAATTTCGTACATAGGTTTACGTTTTGAAACATAAACTACATACCAACATTTAGATCTATGTGTTAGAAGAAGTGTTTGCTGTCAGATCATTTCTATGGAAATTCACTACCATAACGCACTTGCTGCGTCCTGACATCTTCATATCATTAGGAAAAATATTATACAATGTAGTGCATATTTAAAAAAACTGAAACATGGGAAATTTAGATTTAAAAGTGATATCCTACAACGTGAACATTTTACCTCTACATTCAACCCCCTTCAAGTAGCAGTTCCAGGCGCTAAATTTTTAAATAGGAAGTGGGGTTTGTGCTACCTCATTTGAAATATCTCTTCATTTTATATTCAAAAATGTAGGTTTTAAAATTTATTGCAAAAATTAACAGTTAAAAAAAAGAATTTTAACTGATTAACGAACCTCGCTACAAGATATTAAAGAATTAATAACTAATCGCATTTCATTGTTGATAATGAAAAGGTAAGCAAAAAGAATTTCGGTGTTCCTTTTAGACGGTATTAATTAAAAAGGGTACCTTTTTCTTTTTTTGTTTTTTTAGGCTTACAGCCTAAATACTATAGTACCGTGGGTGTCGACAAGGAGGAAAGAGGCAACTTGTTAATTCTGGACGTCAAGGTTTGGAGGTTTGGAGGAGAAGGAAAAACATGTGCCGGCAAGGAATTCCACAACTTGGAAGTTCTGGAGACAAAAGAGCGGGCATAACAAGATGTTCTATGTCTGGTGACCTGGACAGTAAAAGGGTGCATTCGCTCTATTCCCCTGGTAGATCTGTTGGGGGCAGCAGGTGGAGGAACTATGGAAGAAAGCTTCTCTGAGCAGTGCGCGTGCAGATATCTATAAAAGAGAGAGATAGGTCACCAACGGCGCGTCGGTGGGTAAGGGATGCCAGCCTTTGGGTGAGGGTAGGGTCACCGATGAGTCGTATAGCTCTCTTCTGAATGGAGTCCAGGATATCGAAAGTCGAAGCGGCAGCGGCACCCCAGAGGTGGGAGCAGTATTCGAGGTTTGGTCTTATTTGTGAAGTATATAAGGTATAGAGATTAGCTGATGAAAAGTATTTGCGAGCCCAGAAGAGGAAACCTAATTTCTTAGCAGCCGCTTCTGCAATCGATGTCACATGTTGGTGCCAATTGAGATTTCGATCCACAAAAATGCCAAGTGAAAAGGACTCGTTATTTTGAATAACTTGGTTGTTCATTGTGATAGGTCTAGGGCTGGTGTATCTCTTACGAAAAAGAAAGCATGACTAAGACTTATTTGGTGGGGTTGAATTGTACAAGAGTTCTACTTCCCCAGTCTAATATTTTTTGGAGATCCACGGAGACAGAACCCTCCATGAATCTGCGATCCTCATCTAATTGGGCTAAAGAGACAGGCTTAGAATATTGTATATTTAAGTGGATGGTGCTGTCGTCCGCGTAACTGTGAACTGGGTTGGATGTGCTAAAAAAGGAGGTCATTGATGTGGAGAAGAAACAAAGTAGGGGCTAAAGCTGTACCTTGGGGAACTCCTGCATTAATTGGATACAATTTAGAGGAATGGCCATCCACGACAACAGAAATACTCCGGTTGGAGAGGAAATTTGCTGTCCAGGTACAGAGTTTGGGTGGTAGGCCTAAGGTGGAAGTTTATTAAGCAGGGCTGCGTGCCATACCTGGTCGACTGCTGTGGATATGTCTAGAGCGATAATCCGGGATTCACCGTGTAGTTCCATAGACTTGTTCCAAGGATGGGTGACAAAGGAAAGGAGGTCGGCAGTTGACCTGACCTAAAAATTAGCAACATATATATATATATATATATATATATATATATATATATATATATATATATATATATATATATATATATATATATATATATATATATATATATATATAAATCTCTATTATATTAAAAAATAATTAAGTAGTATACAGATCCAAACGAAGAACTGGGAAAAAATGTGCGAATGGTCTGACGACCGCTGCCATATAACACAACACACACACACACACACACACACACACACACACACACACACACACACACACACACACACACACACACACACACTTTAAAACGCCTGAGCAACTTTCTGTGTGATTAACCGCATGACAGTTGTTGTCAATTGTTAACTGCAATTTAGAAACCGAAATGCAACAATTCTCCAGATAATTGGTTACAAAAATAAAACACACAATGAAGTTGCTCGCCTATTTCAAGAAAACATTTTCCGGTTTGCCGCATTTATACCAAGGGACAATTAGTAAAATTGAAAAGCAATTTCACAAGCTTGGACATGTAAGGCAGATACAAAAAACCTTCTAATGCACCGAATAATGATATCAAATTGTATTACTGGGTTTGAGGAGATCTCACATACTTCGAGTCGACAAGCAAATTATTTGCTACTTCAACATGCCGTTTTTCACAGCATACTTGAATATTAGCCTTATAGTATGTTTAACTCACACAGATAGATATCTTGTCAAATAATTTAAGAACGGGTACGGATATGAAAATTGCAGGATAACAATAACAACAAATTTTTTTTTCGGGAAATTGACACTTTTTTTTAGATAAACTGGTCCGATAGGGCTGGCTAACGAACTCGTCCAAGCCATTTATAAAAGAAAGATTCTTGCAGAGTTTCATCAAAATCGGTTAATAACTTTTCGAGTTATCGTGTGGATACATACATACACACACACACACACACACACACACACACACACACATATATATATATATATATATATATATATATATATATATATATATATATATATATATATATATATACATAAAAAAAATTTAAACGGACCTTGGTTTCGGGGGCCCAAATTTGCGCTCATTTGAAAAAAAAATTTGCAAAATCTTACCATCGATACCTCTCTAATAGCGATTTTTTTTAAATAAAAATTCGCTAAAGAGACATGCATTTCTCAAAGAACTTATACTTTTACTTACCACTTATATTATAAGTATTCAAAGTGCTTTCAACATGGACCAAACATTTTGATCACACATCATCTCTATTATTTACAGTTACAAAATTTTGTAATATAATTTATTTATAGAATATAATGTATAATCCTCCAGTAATTTAAAAGCTGTTTTCCGACATAACTTTCTAACACACTTCCTCTGGTCACGCATTCGAATTTTTATCCGATTTTATCCTTTTCTCTGCGTTATGGGGTCAAAAGGTTGCTTCTTATATTCGTGTGCATTGAAATAAATTGGACTGCTGTGAACCATACAATTTGTGATTGGACCAAACAGTCGAACTAGAACGAGACTTCGTTATACACTGCCAGTTTTGATCCATAGAGCACTGTAAAATCACCCTAATAATACACTCATGGAAAAGGCTATAGAATATTCTTTATGTCAAAACCTAAAAAATTATTTTAAAGCATCGGTATTAACTTAGTTTTTTTTTTCATAATTTCACGTCTGTCTATTTCCGCTAGTAGAACCAATCATCAACGCCAGGGAGTAGTTTAACATTACTATCCTGGAAATTTCGCTGAACCTCTGCCTTTCGGCAAGAAGGTAAGTTAAAGTGTCTAACATTGCATGGTACACGGGACAGACGGCTTTACGTCCCATTCGAAGGGCGTAACGTGCAGACATTCAACTTACTCCAACATAATGTCACAACCTCGGTTGGCGATAATTTTGCAGTATCTACTGAAAAAGTGTAATCTTCGCTACTGGGAGTCGAACCCTGGACCATTAGGATCAGCAGCACACGTTCTTACTCGTGGACCACCGAAGCTGCCAATTATTACGTTCCGATACACTAAGTTATGAAAATAAATATTACGTAAAAAATTTTGTGTTTTCATTCGAAAAATTTTTATATCTTCAAAAATAACAAAGTTAGGGCAACAAAATTTAGTACGCAGGTTCACACTATAAAAAGTCAACTAGAAAATTTAGATCTGTAAGTTAAAACGAAAAAAAAGTTCTAGGCATTTAAAGAAAAAAAATTTGGCTGCCACTAATGACCAGAAAGCACAAATACAACATATTATGTTTACAATCTTTGGTATATTACAAACTTAGATTAAGTTTTTTTGACGTAAAAAGGTCAAGAAATGCCAGAGAAAACGCTTTGGAAATTTTATACTTTCCTCTTAAAACAAAAAAGTCGTGATTTGAAACGTCAAAATTGGAAACTTGTAGGGAAAGAACCTGAAACAAATACGGGTTATGTAAAGAAAATGTCGCTAGAAGTGTGTTTTACAAACCCTTAAGTTTTAGCTTCAACCGTCATTGTCCTTCATTTTACTAAAATATTTCCAGAAAATTTATTTCAAATACTACCTTTCTCTGATGCTTTGGCAGTAGTTTTCGTGAGAAGAGTTTATGGTTTATTACTCTATAATTTTTATCAGATTCTCGTAGATAAAATTCGCTACTGAGGAGACCGCGACTTTTGGATTTTGAAATGATTACTTTAAATGAGCGCAAACTAGGATACCTCGAACCATATGGGGCGTTAGCTTCAGTGTTTATCTGTTTGCATATATACAGGGTGACGCATTTTTACGGTAAAGCTCAATATTGCCGTTATTATACAAGATACTATAAAAAATCGTATACGTTAATTATAGGGTGTCTTGAGCTACATCTTATTAAATTATTTCGACAATCACACGGCGGTAAATCGAACACCTTATATTTTATTGCATTTTTGCATTTTCCGTCGAATTATAATGCATTCGGGTAAAAAAATTGATAGCGTTCATTGTTTTAGAGTTCTATCAATTGTTTCACATTTTTCGCTGTCCCATATACATGATTTGTAAAAAAAATAAAAAAATTAAAAAAATATAAAAAAAAACAAAAAAAGAAAGGAAAAAAAGAAAGGAAATTTAAAAAAACAAGGAAAAATATAAGGAAAAAAAACAAGCAACAACAAAAAAGATTAATTTAAAAAAAAGTAAAAAATATTAAAGATAAGAAAGAAGAGGGAAAAAAAGAAAAAGAAAGCAAAAATTATTATATGTATAAATAAGTTTAGATATTGTATATTTGTATATAGGTAACATAATTCTGTCTTCAAGATTATTAAGGTATTTGTATATATTTGTGTATAAAAAGTAGCAAAAGTCTGTGGCTGATGGAATTACTATTCCAAGGTCATAAATACCTCCTACAATGCCTACAAGAGTCAGGTGGAGGATCTGAGGAGAAAAAATGTGCTGTTTAAAAATTCGATATCTGGAAGAGAGATCTAGAAGCAACAATATTATAATATTCGGTATTAATAAGGTTGAACACGAGGACAAATATTTACCGGATTTGCTATTGAGAAACTAAATAGTTTGCTGGACCTAAACTTGAGCAGAGAATTGCTGGATAATACGTACCTAATTGGAAAAAAAGTTCAGGACGCAGAAAGTGCGTTATGGTAGTGAATTTTTATTAAATGCTTCAAATTTGAATAACTCAACTTTCTGTAATCGATACCTCTCTATTAGCGATTTTTTTAAAATAAATATTCGCTAATAAAAGCTACGTTTATAATTTCGCAGATACTTTACTTTTCTAAATATGAATTAAGTTTCCTTCTGGAAATCGTTTGTAACTTTAATCAAATTTGTTATACAAGTCTCTTTTAAAGAGACTTACAGTATCTACAGATATAGTAGAATTTAATTTTTTAGCTTCATCGAAAATTGAGTTTCGGCTTTTTTCTCAAAAGGAGTTCGAACAAAAGATTTTTTTGATAATATAAAGATATTGATGGTAACACTTTCTAAAGAATTCTTCAAATGTGCGCGTAGTAGGACCTCCAAAATCGGTCTTCAAGGTCTGTGTAAGTTTAAAGTATTAATTTTAGTAATATGTCGTATTATATAATACTGTACAATTCTTAAGAAAATTCACTACTATAAAGCACTTGCTGCGTCCCGAAATTTTCTTGTAAAAGGCAAGCCGAGTAGCACATTTCGCCTATAGGGTTCTGACCATTATACAAATAATATTATAAACCACTTGTATGATGAATTCAGACTATAAGGTTGCGAGTTCGAGTCCCAAGGAGCTTTACACAACCAATTACAACATTCAATAAAACCTTTCAGTTTATGCCCTCCTTTGACTTCCCAGAGGAGAACAAAAGCTTAAAACACAATTTTCTATTCACATAGACACTTGAATTTTAGTACATCTTCTAGTCAACAAGATAACTTAACTATTCCCGGAAATACAAAAATTGGCCAATATAGAACTTATTCTTATAGTTTTACAGAAAAATTTGATAAATCGTTTCAACTCGGAAATCCGTTAACCTCTTGATTAATACGTTGAATGTAGACACAGTAAATATACTACCAATTCTGTCTCAAAACAAAATAGGTACTTATACCTAATATGTTAATAATAATGTTAAAGTAAAAATACTATTTTTAAAATGTTTTTGGATAACAGAAAAGGACGTGCGGTAAATTTAATTTGCGAGGCACTATTTTAAAAGAAAATAATGAAAAGAAGCAAGGAAATGCAATGGAGAAATGTCAACATTCCAAATTGTCCAATGTCATGGTTTTGGAACATTGTGAGATGTACTTCAGGGTCGCCATCTCGGTGCAGAACCAGGTAGTATGTTGTCACGGTAGGTTTAATAAACACAACATTTTATAAATAGAGACTGTGTACAACGAACCAACAATTCTGTAAATTGTCAGCCCTGGCCCATTTTCTTCCCTAATAACGGGACAAAAAATCCCATAATCTAGAGATCTGAATTGGATTCGACACACAGGCACATTATTCTTAATATATAGGGTGGCGCATTGAAAACGAAACAGACCGATTTGCGTCCAGAGAATTTTTTTTTAAGAAACTCTGAAACACGTCAATTTTAATATTGGGGGGGGGGACATGTTTTGACATAAAACTCAACTTTGTCACATCAACCCGTTAAGGGTGGTCATAACAACCCTTATATTATAAATAGGGAACATGGGTCGAGTGTTATATCATTTGAAATAAAATAATAAATAATAAATTTTCTGAATTCAGCACACTAATTTTTTGGAAGTTTTATCAACTCGTTTAAAAATTATTCACAGTTGAAGATGCAAAAATGCATTTCACTCATTCCGATCAGAAATGTGCTGATAGTCAATGTTTTGTTGGTTTGTAAACAAAAAATTGACTATCAGAACATTTCTTATCGGAATGAGAGAAATGCGGTTTATTATTTCAGTTTATCGGTCGGTTTGATACTTGATAGTACTACCGAAAATTAATTTCACAATAGTGTATTCTGTAGAAGAAAGACTTGAAATAATTACTTTTTTTCAAAAACGATGACTGTGCCAACCGTACGGCAAATTTGTTTAATGAACGACATCCGAACAGAAAATACATTTTGGAGTTAGTTGCAAAGTTTTGACAAAGTGGTTCAGTAGCCAACAAAAAACGTGAATTTCCGGTTAGAAATGAGACTACTGAGATTGAAGTTTTAGGACAAATTTCTGCAGACCCAACTTTGAGCACGAGAAAATTGGCCACTGTTTCAAATATCAAAAGAAGAACTATTCAGCGAATATTGAAGCATCATAAATTTCACCCGTATAAAATTCATCCTGTACAACAACTGAATGAAGATGAATTTGATCGGCGGCTGAGGTTTTGTGAAGTTATGACTACACGAATAGCTGATAACGGGAACTTTCTGTTCAATATATGTTTTTCAGACGAGTGTACGTTTTTATTAAACTCTACAGCCAATCGTCATAATTGTCGTTATTGGGCAGATAATAATCCAAGAAATATTCACGAAGTCCACACTCAAACTCCACAGAAATTAAATGTCTGGACTGGCATTTTTGGAGACCGTTTAATCGGACCAATTTTTCTTGATGGCAATTTGAGTGGCGAAACGTATTTGGAGTGACTAGAAGATATCGTTTACCCTCTACTAATTGACATTGTTAAAAATGATGATCGTTATCAAGCAAATCAATTAGTGTTTCAACAAGATGGAGCTTCTCCGCATTTTTCACAACGTGTTAGGAAGTTTTTGAACACAGAGTTTCCAGAGCAATGGATTGGGCGTAAATGTGCTATTGAGTGGCCCCCTAGATCACCGGATTTAACTCCGGTTAGAAATGAGACTACTGAGATTGAAGTTTTAGGACAAATTGCTGCAGACCCAACTTTGAGCACGAGAAAATTGGCCACTGTTTCAAACATCAAAAGAAGAACTATTCAGCGAATATTGAAGCATCATAAATTTCACCCGTATAAAATTCATCCTGTACAACAACTGAATGAAGATGATTTTGATCGGCAGCTGGAGTTTTGTGAAGTTATGACTGCACGAATAGCTGATAACGGGAACTTTCTGTTTCAATATCTATTTTTCAGACGAGTGTACGTTTTTATTAAACTCTACAGCCAATCGTCATAATTGTCCTTATTGGGCAGATAATAATCCAAGAAATTTTCACGAAATCCACACTCAAACTCCACAGAAAATGAATGTCTGGACTGGAATTTTTGGAGACCGTTTAATCGGAACAATTTTTCTTGATGGCAATTTGAGCGGCGAAACGTATTTGGAGTTACCAGAAGATATAGTTTACGCTTTACTAATTGACATTGTTGAAAATGATGATCGCTATGAAGAAAATCAATTTGTGTTTCAACAAGAGGGAGCTCCTCCGCATTTTTCACAACGTGTTAGGGAGTTTTTGAACAGAAAGTTTCCAGGACAATGGATTGGGCGTACAGGTGCTATTGAGTGGATCACCGGATTTAACTCCTTTGGACTTCTTTCTATGGGGCCATTTAAAGAGTAGAATTTACGCAACAGAACCGGAGTCTCTGGAAGAATTACGACGACGCATTGTTGAAAAATGCCGTCTAATAACTCCACAAATGCTCCAGAATGTCAGAGCTCGTTTTGAACAAAATTTGTCTTTTGTATGGAAGCTGGTGGTCAACAATTTGTACACTTATCTAACTGAATAAACGTTTGAACGTTTGGTTTTGTTTTTTAGTTTTTTTTTTTAACGAAAAATTGACTAATTAGTGCATTTCTTATCACAATGAATGAAATACGTTCTTGCAACTCCAACTGTGAATAATTTTTAAACGAGTTGATAAAACTTCAAAAAAAATTAGTTTGCTGAATTCAGAACAGAAAGAGCTTTCAAATGATGTAACACTCGACCCATGTTCCCTATTTAAAATATAAGGGGTTGATGTGACAAAGTTGAGTTTTATGTCAAAACATGTCCCCCTCAATATTAAAATTGAGGTATTTTAGCGTTTCTTAAAAAAAACTTTCGACGCAAATCGGTCTGTTTCGTTTCCAATACGCCAGCCTGTATATAAAAATCAAAGGACCGTAATACATATTAATAAAAAGATGATATTAAAGCTGATCAATTTACGCCATAAGCATAAAAAGTGTAAAAAAATAATGATTGTTCTAAACTTAAGAAATGTCGTTTGCTTCTAGGATTTATAAGTTATTTGGCAACGTTGTCCTGCTTTTGGTGCCAACGCCAGGTGAAATGAATATGGACGTGAGAAGCACACACTTCTTGCTTATCACCTTCATTAATTCAAAACGCAAATCTTCTAGGGAACTTAACCACCTGACATTTTGGTCTCAACCTCACGCAGGGCTGTTACACCAAATTTATTGCATAATTATTCAAGGTGTTTCTTAAAAAATAGCAGTAAATTACCTGATAAAATACAACGTCATCTGTTAGTCATTCTTGCTACAGAATTATTACCTCAATTTTTCTTTGTTATTCAATTTGTAAAAAAGCTCGGGACGCAGCAAGTGCGTTATGGTAGTGAATTTTCATAGAAATGATCTGGCACAAAATATTTTATTATAACTTTTTTTTCTTGTAACATAGAAATCTAAATTTTGGTGTATAGTTTACTTTTTATATCGTAAACCTACCTACCAAATTTGGTTATCATAGATTTTATATTTTTTAAGATAAAAAAATTTTTCAAATGAAAACTCAAAATTTTTCCGGAAAACCTTGTCCAATTTTTCTGAAAAACGAACTTGTCAAAGCCATTTACAAAAGGAAGGTACATGCCAAATTTTATTAAAATCGGCTTATTACTTTTTGAGATATGAATTTTTTTCAAATGAAAACTCAAAATTTTCCCGGAAAACCTCGTCCGATTTTCTTGACTAACAAACATGTCAAAGCCATTTACGAAAGTAAGGTATGTGCCAAATTTTATTAAAATCGGCTTATTACTTTTTGAGATATGAATTTTTTTCGAATGAAAACTTAAAATTTTCCCGGAAAACCTCGTCCGATTTTCCTGACTAACAAACATGTCAAAGCCATTTACATAAGGAAGGTATGTGCCAAATTTTATTAAAATCGGCTTATTACTTTTTGAGATATGAATTTTTTTCGAATGAAAACTCAAAATTTTCCCGGAAACCTCGTCCGATTTTCCTGACTAACGAACTTATCCAAGCTATTAACAAAAGAAAGGTACATGCCAAATTTTATCAAAATCGGCCCATTATTTTTTGAGTTATTGGTGTGATACATATATATATATATATATATATATATATATATATATATATATATATATATATATATATATATATATATATATATATATATATATATAAATATATATATATATATATATATATAAATATATATATATATATATATATATATATATAAACATATAAAAATTGAAACTGACCCCGGATATGGGTTCTAGGGGTCCTAGTTCGCGCTCATTTGCAAAAAATTTTTCAAAATTCAAAAGTCGGGATCTCCCCATTAGTGAATTTTTTCTACGAAAATTCACTAAAAGAGCTAAGCACTTGTTTACATAAGGTTTTTTAAATGATGATATTGTCTGATTTGAACATGATTTATTGTTAACCATTCTATACAAATATTAAGGTTTTCTCATCACACGAACAAAAATAGACACCTTTTACTCTCCACTTTACTAATAGCGAATGCTATTATTATAAAACATGATTTTATGTCTAAATAGTAGTTAAATTTGGGGTTATGAATGACTTATTTATTTATTTAGTTTTCTACTTATTTATTTATTTTGTTTTCTACTGATTTATATTTATTTTTTAGTGAATATTCGTAGAAAAAAGTTTTAGTTATAGAGTTAATGGTTTAATAGTCCTAAATTGTTAGCGAATTTTCGTAGATAAAATCCGCTACTGAGGTGACCGCAACTTTTGAATTTTGAAAACATTTCCTCAAATGTGCGCGAACTAGGACGCTTAAAACCCATATTCGAGGTCAGTTTAAATTTTTTAGAGTGGGCGGTGAAAAGATGGAATAAATCCATTAACAATTGAGCGATTTGTGTTTTGAAAAAATTCTCGGACACGTCAACTCTAGTTTTCAAAAATACACATTTTTGCATAAAATTTAGCTTTCTCTCACTGCTGCTTTTCAAATATGACGTCATCGCC
The DNA here is from genome assembly GCA_964006375.1 of Tillus elongatus. Classification (NCBI taxonomy): domain Eukaryota; kingdom Metazoa; phylum Arthropoda; class Insecta; order Coleoptera; family Cleridae; genus Tillus; species Tillus elongatus. Next base: position 37,117,909 of record OZ023265.1, read on the forward strand.
TTTTTTTGACAACCCAGCCCCCGGCTCTAGCGAATTCTTTGTAAAACGAAAAATTCACTAATGAGGAGGTCTGTGTTTATATATATATATATATATATATATATATATATATATATATATATATATATATATATATATATATATATATATATATCGTACCGATAACCCAAAAAAACAATGGGCCGATTTTGATGAAAATTGGTACGCACCTTCCTTTTGTAAGAGGCTTGGACAAGTTCGTTAGCCAGGAAAATAGGACCAGTTTTCCGGGAAAATTGTTAGTTTCCTTTCGGAAAATTTTTGTATCTCCGAAAATAACAGAGCTATGAAAACCTAATTTCGCGCATACGTTTCTACTATCAAACGTGCCCTATGTACCGAAAGTCAGATCTCTAAGTTAAAACAAAAAAAAAGCTATAGGCGTTTAAAGAAACAAAATAGGGTGCCACTGGTGATCAGAGGAAAGCACAAGAACAAAATATTTTGTGTGATTAACAAAAGCAATTGAATATTGCACACAACGGTTAAGTTTTCATGACGCAAAAAGTCAAGAACCAGCAGATAAAATATTTTTAAAATTTTTACAATTTCCCTTCTTAAAGCGTTAAAGCCGTGATTTGAAACGTTAAAATTTGCAATTTTTAGACAACGAATCTGAAACAAATACTGATTATCTAGAAGAAATTTTATAACTGTGTTTTACAAAGCCTTGAGTTTCAGCTTCAACCATCATTGTCCTTCATTTTACTAAAATAGTTTCGGAAAATCCATTTCAAATAGACCCTCTTTCTGATGCTTTGGCAGTAGTTTCAGCTATAGAGTTTACGGTTTAATAGTCTATATATATATATATATATATATATATATATATATATATATATATATATATATATATATATATATATATATATATATATATAAGCAAATTTTCGTAGAAAAAAATCGTTATTGAGAAGACCGCGAATTTTTAAAAGATTTCTTCAAATGAGCGCGAACTAAAAGCCCTAAAACCCCTAGACGGGGTCAGTTTCAGTTTTTGTCTGCTTATACATATACAGGGTGATGTATTTCTACGGTAAAGCTCCTTATATCCGTTATTATAGAAGATATGAGAAAAAATCATATACATTAATTATAGGGTGGTGTCTCGAGCTGCATCTTATAAACCTATTTTGACAATCAGAGGGTGGCCCACAAGCCGTGGGTCATACACACTTTCTTTTTTTTTACAGAAATTGCTTATGTAATTGCATTTTCGTATTTTTCATCGAATTATTCATGTTTGTGAGGAAAAAAATTGATATCGTTTATTGTTTTTAAATTATTTCAATTATTTTGAAACTTTTCACGTTTTTGCGACATATCACAAACACATATCACAAATTGTGATGCGGCGTTTTTAGCAACATAGATAGCGGAGTCCAATGGAAATTTAGCATTTAGAGAGTTTTTGTTTGTATTACTCGTCGAAAAAATCGAGCTGCGGTATACAGGTACTCTCCAATAGTGGCTGAATTTGAAAAGTTTTCGCAGAAATGTTTTTACTGTTTCCATAGAAACCATTCTTTGTAAGACTTTTGTGATATGTTGGTAATTAATAATAAATGTTTAGTAAGTTATTGTAAAAAAAAAGTTGTCGAGTTTTTGTGAAAAATATAATTTAGTGTAACATTAGTGAAGGCGATTTCTGTCAAAAAAAAGGTGATTTATTTCAATTTTGGTCCTGACGCTGTTTGTGAATAATTATATCTTGGTAGGTTTGTAAATAGCTTGGAGAGGTTCGTTGGCCAGGAAAATCGGACCAGTTTTTTCTGGAATCTTTTAAATTCATTGTCGGAAAATGTTTGTACTTTTTGAAACAACAAAGCTATTTTAATGAAATATGGTACATTACTACTACTACTATATAGCTTATATTTCCAGCCTGTCATTCTATTAAAAAAGACACATATTTGCAATTAGAAACATTTCTACGAAAACCGCTACCATAACACACTTGCTGCGTCCAGACTTTTATTATATATTTTAATAGATCTTTGAATTGTCTACACGTACCATCAACATTTTGATACCTCACATTGTTAAATTTTCGTCATTTAAAGAGAGAAAAACTTAAACTCTATTCAAAACAACAATGAAGATATACCGAATAAGATAAGATTATTCCCTGTAGTTAAAATTTCAAAATTGTATGTTTAAAGAACAGAAGTTATTAATTATATATTTTTCAGTAACAGTTTTGAGAATAGCATTCTAAAAATATGACACAATTATTGAATCATTATAATGTTATTAAATAAAGTCTCAAGGCGTGCAAGCAATAACGATATGCTGACTAAAAGAAATTCAACAAATACGGTCACAGGTAGCAAGGATAAGTTCCCGTTTTGTCAACTCATAAATAAAGAAATGTTATGGTCATCCTAAAATCAAAACAAAATGTATGTTGTTGTTAAGGCTACCACCGCTTAGAGACATCACATCATTATATAAGATAGGTTACTTTATTATTGCACCAATCTGTTATCATTTGCAAATAAAGAGTCAGTTACTGTTATTATTATTGACCATTTATCATCGTGCATATAGCATCCATATATTCTACTTATTTTATTTTCATCTGTACCATGTAGTGTCATATAGTATTTTTTCCAAGCCTCCATTCTCCAAGTCTTCAAACTACCCTTAACCTTATTCCCATGTTTAACATTATACCTGGAAATAGGTACTAATCAACAATACAGAAGAATCAAGTGTACGTCATTGTCAAATCAGCGCTATCCTTAATAACGTAAACCTCCTGAGAAAGTTAAGAGCCTGGGTGGTTCAGTGGTAAGAACGCGTGCCTCTGAACCGAAGGGTACTGCGTTCGTTTCCCAGGGTTCCCCTTTCACTTTCTCGGTACATAGGTACTGCAAAATTAACATCAACCGAGGTTGCGGCATTGTATTTGAGCAAGTTAAATGACTGCACGTTCCGCTTTTCAGAGCGGGCCTAAATCCGTCGGTTCTGTGTCCACCAGATGTTGGGCACGTTAGAGATCCCTACCTCCTTACCGAAAGGCACAGACTGGGCAAAATTTCCATGATAGTGAGGTGAAACTGTTTCCTGGTGTCGGTGATTGGCCATAGTCGACGTATAAGGAACAAAAACACACAGCACATTCCTTAGAAAGTTAATTAGGTATAGCACATTTAAGTAGAAACCAGCGTATAAAAACTTTAAGTCTTGTTGGATGCGGTGATAAAACAAGAACACAGCAAGAACTGTGCAATTTGTTTAATGCGAAATAACATGGAGAAGAAATTCAAAGAAACTGGACATGTTAAACACATGCAAAGTGCAGGACGTCCTAAGAAAATTGAGGAACACGTAAAACTTGATATTTTATTAAGTGTTTGTGAGAATCCTGTTGCATCTCGATCAATTGGCAGTAGACTATAAAATTTCTCAGCGATCAGTATTATGTGCATTAAAATTATAAATTTACCATTCCTCCAAAATACAGCTGCTGCGCGAGTTTAACGAAGATGACCCTGAGCGACAAATCTAAGATAATGCAAGATTTATGCAATTGTAATTTTTTTTTTTTTTAAATTTAATATTATTGGCTGCGGCATCTCAGGCCATTAGCACATTTTTCCCATCATTAAATATTTTTTAAAATTTGCCAGACAGTCAAATTGGCTCGCCCGGGAATCGAACCCGGGACCTCTCGCATAGCAGGCTGGCACCTAGCCACCTGCGCCACGAGGGCGTCTATGCAATTGTAATCCAAACTCTATTCGCCAAATCTTTTTATGGACAAAGCCTCATTTTGAGTAAATGGAGGAGTGAATTAACAAAATTACAGGTACTGGAGTAGCGAGAATCCTCACTGGATGACTGAAGCACATACACAAAAGCCTTAATAAGTTAACGTGTGGGCACGCATAGTCTACGATAGAATCATAGGTCCTTTCTTCTTCGACGAAACTCTCACTTGGAAGCGATATCATAATTTTCTAAGAAATGAGCCTATTCCTGCCCTTGCTTCAAATTTTTCAAATAAAGATGATCCTGATTTACAAATGGTGATATTGGATTTCAGCAACACTCCTCACGTTCTGTTGACAAGTTTTTGAATAACTGCTTCACTGGCAATGGATTGGTAGGCGAGGACCAATAGGGTGCCCCCCCCCCCCCAGGTACACAGATCTTACGCCCCTTGTTTTTTTATGGGAGTATTTACAATCAAAAATTTATGTTAACAAAACAAATAACCTAAAAGATTTGAGGAATCAAACTGGGCATGAAATAAGTCAAATTGACCCTGACGCCATTCGCAATATACAAGAGGAAGGTGTCAAGAGATTTGATTACCGTCAAGAAGTGTGTGGATTGCATTTCGAACCAATTTTTGTGCCACTAGAAATCAGAGGAGGGTACAAAACCAATACATATGGTTCAAAAATTTGCCAAGCTTTCTGGTTTGACGGATTTTTGCTACTTTCTTAATTTTCCAACATAACAACAATGAACCTCGAATTCGTGACACACTATATAAAAGGGATGAATTTTTAATATCTGGATTACAAACCAAGACCGCTGCACCTGCATTTATTGATAAAAAGAAAATAAGCGGCTGTATGTTTATCGGCATATGATGCAATGATAGTTATTTTCAATTGACTACAGAATATCCAACGAAAGCTACTTTATATGTGTACAATAGGTACATACGTCAGAATGTAAAGTATTTTAGGTTTGATTATCGATTTGGAACTTCAATCGTTAAAGTGGTGCAGTATACAAACAGTTCGATTCGCTCTAATACCAGGTCATTCCAGATACTAGTCTTGAACACATGTACTCGAGAATACAAGTTAACTTGCATCGTAGGGCGACACACGCTCTCGCAACTTCATCCCCCGAGAGAGTATGTTTAGTTTAAAGGTTAAAGTATCTCCTTGTTTACCTGATGTATTTGAACAGATAAATCACGGCTAAAAATGTAAGGCACAAGATTTACGATGACACTGACCAGTACTATGTCCTTCTTTACTTTAGAGAAAATAGATGTGTCTCAGAATAGATATCTTGGGATTTGTTAAGCGATGTAAAACATTTAACGCTAAGCTAAAACTCGAAAAGAAATATGTTTTAAAATAAAAAATATTTGTCTTCCAGAAAGAGTTAAACATTTTAATGAATGTTATTGTATTCCACATTTGAATTCTGTAAGAATGTAAAATAATTTATTTATTAGCGGCACTTGATTACTATAAAATGATTTAAAATCTGATGCCTCCAAAGACCTGCAGAGACCAACATATATATATATATATATATATATATATATATATATATATATATATATATATATATATATATATATATATATATATATATATATATATATATATATAAGGTGGGGCACTGAAAACGAAACCGACCGATTTGCGTGCAGAGAAATTTGTTTTTAAGAAACGCTGAAACACGTCAATTTTAATATTAAGGGGGTCATGTTCTGACATAAAGCTCAACTTTGTCACATCAACCTCTTAAGGATGGTGATAACAACTCTTATATTTTAAATAGGGAACATGGGTCGAGTGTTACATCATTTGAAAGCCCTTTTTTCTGAATTCAGCACACACATTTTTCTGGAATTTTATCAACTCGTTTAAAAACTATTCACAGTTGAAGATGCAAAAACGCATAACACTCATTCCGATAAGAAATGTGCTGATAGTCAATGTTTTGTTGGTTTGTAAACAAAAAAATTGACTATCAGAACATTTCTTATCGGAATGAGAGAAATGGGGTTTATTATTTCAGTTTATCGGTCGGTTTGATATTTGGTAGTACTACCGAAAATTAATTTCACAATGGTATATTCTGTAGAAGAAAGAGTTGAAATAATTACTCTTTTTTTTCAAAAACGATGACTGTGCCAACCGTACCGCAAATTTGTTTAATGAACGACATCCGAACAGACATGTTAACAGAAAACACATTTTCGAGTTAGTTGCAAACTTTCGACAAAGTGGTTCAGTAGCCAACAAAAAAACGGGATCCTGAACGTGAATTTCCGGTTAGAAATGAGACTACTGAGATTGAAGTTTTAGGACAAATTGCTGCAGACACAACTTTGAGCACGAGAAAATTGGCCACTGTTTTAAACATCAAAAGAAGAACTATTCAGCGAATATTGAAGCATTATAAATTTCACCCGTATAAAATTCATCTTGTACATAAACTGAATGAAGATGATTTTGATCGGGGGCTGGAGTTATAACTGCATGAATAGCTGATAACGGGAACTTTGTGTTCAATATATGTTTTTCAGACGAGTGTACGTTTTTATTAAACTCTACAGTAAATCGTCATAATTATCGTTATTGGGCAGATAATAATCCAAGAAATTTTCACGAAGTCCACACTCAAACTCCACAGAAATTGAATGTCTGGACTGGCATTTTTGGAGACCGTTTAATCGGACCAATTTTTCTTGATGACAATTTGAGTGGCGATACGTATTTGGAGTTACTAGAAGATATCGTTTACCCTCTACTAATTGACATTGTTAAAAATCATGATAGCTATCAAGAAAGTCAATTAGTGTTTCGACAAGATGGAGCTCCTCCGCATTTTTCACAACGTGTTAGGGAGTTTTTGAACAGAGAGTTTCCAGAGCAACGGATTGGACGTAGAGGTGCTATTGAGTGCCCCCCTAGATCACCGGATTTAACTCCTTTAGACTTCTTTCTATAGGGCCATTTAAAGAGTAAAATTTACACAACAGAACCGGAGTCTCTAGAAGAATTACGGCGACGCATTGTTGAAGAATGCCGTCTAATAACTCCACAAATGCTCCAGAATATCAGAGCTCGTTTTGAACAAACTTTGTACTTTTGTATGGAAGCTGGTGGTCAACAATTTGAACACTTACTTAGCTGAATAAACATTTTTGAACGCTCAACCCATGTTGCCGATTTAAAATATAAGGGTTCTTATCACCATCCTTAAGGGGTTGATGTGACAACGTTGAGTTTTATGTCAAAACATATCGCCCTCAATATAAAAATTTACGTGTTTCAGCGTTTCTTAAAAAAAATTCTCTGGGCGCAAATCGGTCTGTTTCATTTTCATAGCGCCACCCTTTGTATATATATATATATATATATATATATATATATATATATATATATATATATATATATATATTAATTAATGATAAAAATATAAAAATACTATTGTTAATCAACTTCAAGAAACCAATCTATTAATCAGCATAAATATACTCTATAGCCTCGGTAAGTATGCAGCCTTATGCAATTCAAGACGGTATGGAGTTGCAAAACTATGCTTGGTAAACTGCAGGGGCGCTCGAACCTTGATGGCTATGAAGACGCCGACGCTCTAGCTGCTGGGGGGGGGGGGGGACTATACCGGAGGAGCACCTGCGCTGGGCATATCCTAATGCCGAAGAGCACCTAAAGACCTGGACATGGATGGAAAGGCGTTCTAACAATGGCAAAATCTGCCAGGATAAGCTCACTATAAGGCTGTCATCAAGGGTACTTCATAGTTAAGGGCTAAGAAAATTATACAGTTAAACAGGCAACAGCTGAGAACTTTGGTCAGATACTGTCGCCTGCGTCAGCGCCTGCACACAATTGGGCTTGGGCAAGGAAATGAGTGCTGACTATGTATAGAAAGTGACGAAACCGCAGAGCACCCGCTCTGTTCCTGTCCGGCAACGGACAGATCCAGGCACCCGCTCTTGGGCAAGATCGAAATTGCATCAGAAGATCTGGAGCAACTTTCGCCATCAACAATTATCAAGGAGGGCAAAAGGCTGGAATTTATGGGTGAAATATAAGACAATTAGGCGCCACAATAGACCTAAATATCGCAGTGAAGAGACAGAAAACACACAGTCACAGAATAACATAACCGAACCTTACCCATTTCCAGACATGATGCCAATTGATTTTTTCTGGCGCGTAGAAACAAAAGTGGCACTTTTTGTCAAATTTGATGATTTACTTTCAGTTATCAACACTACCTTCCCATTGTATACAGAGAGTTTAAGAAATAATGGTACACAGTCAGAAGTATAATCCTGGTATCAAATTATTACGGTTTAGATAAACATACGTAGGTTCAAAACTCTAAATTTAAAGAGATACAGGGTGTTTAAGTAGTAAATTGAATTTAAATTTTCCTTTGCATATATAATTGTATTTGATGGATTGCCTTCAAAATTGTTACTGATGAGTTTTTCATAGTGATAAAAACTAATTAATTGTCAATTTGGCTCTAGTGGATGGAAGGCTCTGCTTGCGGTACCTTTTAAGTCTTAAAAATAATTACGCTTTTTTGTTAGCGTCGCTAGGAACCTTTTGATTAGAAAATATAATTGTTATGTATTTTCTTCACAAAAGGTATAGTTGTCGAATGACGCTAAAATTAACCATTGTCGAAATATTTGATATTTTGATAGTGGTTGCAAAACATTCTTTCTAACAGTTTTTAGATCATGTTTTATTTACTGCATAGTAGGCGTCTGTCGCATAAAATTTTATGACTCGACGCGAGATACCAGTCCAAAACACAATAAAGCAGTTAAGCAGTTTTATCAATGAACAAAGGGGACCTAAATCTAAGTTAGCTATGTATAAACAAATGAAGAAGCTGACCCTAGAGAAGAAACGTGGCCCTTCAGGCACCGGACAAACAACAATTGGCAACGCCTCAACCAGAAGTTATAAATAGGCAGCCTTCCATTTCAGCAGCGCTCATTCTTTGTTCATCACAACTTAGCCTAAGTACTTCAAGTTACTATTATATTTGATATCACACTTATGTTGATGCGTTTTTATGTTATATTGTAAATTTTAAAGTTTTAAATTTTAAGTAAAAGTAAGTAGTTTTTAAAAAGTAATTTGTGTTAACGAGAAAGTTCACTTGCGTATTCGTTTCATTAGTTGTTATCTTGATAAGCTTTTTTATAAGATTACCTAAAGTATACTTCTACAAAACTGTTTTTCTAATGAAGAAATGAGAAATATGATTGGATTTTATGCGCAAGCAAATATTAATTTCCTTAAGAAATTCAGAATATATACTGAAACGTAAGCAAATAGAAGACACCCGGATTGCAAATTATTCATAAATATCTATATGATATATTAGGTTATTTGTTTCGCATGCAACGAGGTATTTTAGGCAGTTCCAAAAAAAAATGCTCCCGAACAATAATATTTTAGTTCATGTAACAGATAATCCAGAAACTATTTGGAAAAAATAAGCTGTTATTGTTAGGTTGTTATGAAGTGAATTCAAAGACTTCAAACGACAAAAATATATCGTTTACTACATTTCTGAACGTCACACAGTCCGGGATAGACATCACAAAACATTAAATGAAAAGGCTTCTCACCAGACAACAAATTTATTCATTTAATCACTTTCCAACGCGTTTCGACCTCCAAGAGGTCATCCTCGGGGGATAACTCTATAATCACAATAAGAAGGTGTGTCAGAAAAACATTCGCTTTTCCGATATTTAGATATTCTCTACATAAAATGTCAAAAGCTAAAATCACAAGTCACACAGTAAAATGTTAACCAACAGTCAAGCTAAAATCTGAGAGAGCTACAAAATAACACAAGCAGATACAGTAACACAAGCTAAAAACTATGTTAAAGCTAAAACATGCAATTAAAAGTCAAATTAAACTAAATATCAAACCATTGGCCTGTTTTGCTTTCTACAATAGACTTTAATACTTAATTGTTTCAGACAGTGGACTTTTGCAATATTGTGGCTCCCAACGCTTTTCATTTTGCTTTGATACTCAGCTTAATTTGACTTTGAATTGCATGTTTTAGCTTTAACATAGTTCTTGTTTTTAGCTTGTGTTACTGTATCTGCTTGTGTTATTTTGTAGCTCTCTCAGATTTTAGCTTGACTGTTGGTTAACATTTTACTGTGTGACTTGTGATTTAAGCTTTTGACATTTTCTGTAGAAAATATCTTGTCATCATTGTGCTCTAACGTGCACAATTGCCTACCGGAAAAACTGATTATTTTCTGACACACCTTCTTATTGTGATTATAGATTTATCCCCTGAGGATGACCTCTTGGAGGTCAAAACGCGTTGGTAAGTGATTAAATTAATAAATTTGTTGTCTGGTGAGAAGCCTTTTCATTCAATGTTTAGTATCGTTTACTAACCACAGATTTAGAAGAATAATTGCAGCCGCTAATGTAATTATATAATCGGTTCAGACTATCTCACGACGAAGATCTTTATCCATATTACTTCACACTTTTACACAATTTGTCACCAGCTGATCTTCCAGCAGGATTACAATTTTGTCATTGCTTCAGAAACGAACAGAATTGAGATCCAGTGGTTGTGAATCAAATACTATTTACAAATGAAGCTACCTTTACTTGCCGGGGTATATTCAACAAATAAATGAAAATCCTTATGTAGCAGTAGAACCTTATTTATTTCCAACATGAATTCAAGATTCATGTTTGGTGTGTGGAATGATCAAAAATTATATCCTAGATCCATATGAATTACCAACAACTCTGAATCTTAATGGGGAATAATATATTTTATGCAACACGGTGTAGTCGCACACTTTCCTATTCAAGTGAGAAATTGCCTAAATAAAAAATATCCCCAAATATGAATTGGCCGTGGCAGGCCAATCCCTTGCGCAGCTAACTCGTATTCCTATCACTTATATATCTTACTGGAATTTTAGACAACCTAACGTTTAGGCAGTTGTTTTTATTGACAAAATGGGTAGTAACCGATATTAGGTATGCCGGTGAGAATGTTGCTTGAAGAGTGTTAATAACAACAAAGCTGTGTCGCATTTGTGTGGTTTATACAAGGTAATTTTCATACAAAAGATAAAAGTGGGCGCGAAAACAGAGCTGTGTTGAAAAACTGCTTTTATAATTAATGTATCCAATAAAACTACAATTAAGAAATTATTTTCCGAAAATTAGATATCTAAACTTTTTTGTAATTCATATTTCGTTTACTGAAATTCAAATCAATTTAAATTTTTAGTTTTAAATATTAATTAATAACTTCAAAGTACGTACCTTGTAAAATACCCACGATGAAGGTACGCAACAATCACCCGTTGCAAAAATGATACTACTTTCTACAAAAGATGGTCTATTAATATATAAAATTTAAACAAGTTTTATAATTTTAGAGCAAACATTTTTTATAGACAACGTATTTAGCTCAAAGAACAATTTTGGTATTGTATAAACACTGGTTGTGTTAGTTTTACAAAATGCATAGATACATTTTTAACAAAACGTAATTTGATCGACAAGTTTTATTTAAATAGTTCGCCGTCAAAAGTTATAATAATTTAACCTAAATAAATATACATTTTATGGTTGTAAATAAACACTAATATTTTCTATTGTTTTTGTTTGTTTCAGGTAAGGCCCGAGATACCAATAATTTGCAAGTGAGTAGAAAGTATGTATGTAAACAATGTAACACTAATTTTCATAGAAATTAAAAACGTAACAAAATAGATCTACTGGTTTAAAAGTTATCAGAAAAGAGAAAAAGCATGTAGGCTCTATAGTTACCTTTCACCACATAGTCCACTAAAAAGTTTTCGCCTACGGCCACTTACCTAGAAAAAAAGGTAAAACAGAATTAACGACTGATAATTTTTGTGTTCTATTTTAGTTCTATTGGATTAAATAAACAAATAGTAGTTTTACATACAAAAAGTAAAGAATATGGAATAAGAAGTAAAAAATTTAAGACAAATATTTAAGATAATAACTAATTCCTTGTATCACATAACGCTTTGTTAGGTTACAGTAACATAAACCATAACTTTAGTCCAGTCAAATGGTCCACAAAAAGGACTCGGAGTGGAAAGTTATGGTGTAATTATTTCTAATGGTTTATTTTATGTTTTCTTTTTCTTTGGGTGCTTAATACGAATCTGAAGTTGTTCACTAAAAATTTGTCCCGTAAATATGAGAAATCACAAAAAAAAAATCGCGACGCAGCAAATATGTTATGGTAGCGAATTTTCGTTAAATGCTTCAAATTTAAATAATTCAATTTTTTATGAACCTAGAAAGTTTAATTTTGGTATGTAATAAGGTCTTTCTCACTGCAACATATCCACAGAATTTCATCAGAATAGCTTTGTAGTTTTCGAAGATAACAATTTTTTTCGAAAGAAAACTCACAATTTTCCCGGAAAACCTTGTCAGATTTTTCTTGGTAACGAACACATCCAAGCTATTCATTAGAGAAAGCTATATATATATATATATATATATATATATATATATATATATATATATATATATATATATATATATATATATATATATATATATATATATATATGTATATATACATATCCGCACAAGGTGATTGCTGAGAAGTGCTCATTAGAAGTGTATGACCTTCTCATTTTCTCATTCGATTTGAGAGCTGAAAATTTGTATTCGGCCATTACACGATATTCTCATTCAGATTAAAATAGTTGCACTATTCTAGTACTTCCGGTTATACCGGAAGTCGTCACCATCTTCGTTATTTTAAATAACACACCTTGTATATTTTTGCATTTTCAGAACAGTGATCCAATTTGAGATATATTCTATGTAGTACTCTCTACACGTAGCCTTAGTAGTTTTTGAAATATTAGCGATTTTCGAAAAATATTCGTTATCGCAGCTCTTTTTATAATTTAAGGTATCTTTGTAAAAAGTTAATCTGGAAAATATGTTTTTGGACAACATATTGCTGGTACATATTTTGTGCAAGATCATTGAAATGAAAATCTATTCTTTGCACAGGCTGTGCGTTTATAGCCTGACAAAATATGGAAATTCAAGCGGGTATTACTTGAATTTTTCAAATGGAACAGCCTATGTATTTCTATTCCAAAGCGTTCTACATACATAGCTCTGCGACTTCTACTAACTATGTCCTATAACTAAATAGCATAATTTCTGAAATATTGTTACTTTAATGAAGTGATACATATGTATATATATATATATATATATATATATATATATATATATATATATATATATATATATATATATATATATATATATATATATATATATATATAAATGTATGTATGTATGTATCACACCGATAACTCAAAAAAAGGGCAGATTTTGATCAAATTTGGCATGTACCTTCCTTTTAAGTGGATTGGATAAGTTCGTTAGCCAGGAAAATCGGACGAGCTTTTCCGGGAAAATTTTGAGTTTTGATTCTAAATAAAATTGTATCTCAAAAAACAAAACGCCTACGATAACCAAATTGGGTAAGTTTACGATATAAAAAGCAAACTATACACCAAAATTTAGATTTCTACGGTGCAAGAAAAAAAGTTATAATAAAATATTTTGTGCCAGATCATTTCTATGAAAATTCACTACCATAACGCACTTGCTACGTCCAGACTTGTATAGTCATGATGACACGCTGACAATCTGGGGATAATAATGAAAGTCTAGACGCAGCAGGTGCGTTATGGTAGCGAATTTTCATTAAATGCTTCAAATTTGCATAGCTCAATTTGCTATTAACCTATAAGGTTCTTTGGCCGGCAAACCAGTTTTTTCGGGACAATTTTAAGTTTATTTATATACAGGTTATACTGATAAGCAAATTTGATGCCTGCTTTCTTTAAAAAAAAACATATTTGCTATTAAAAACATTTTTATCAGAATTCACTACCATAACGCACTTTCAGCGTCCAGACTTTTTATTGTTATTCTTCGATTATCGGCGTGTCTTCAAGAATTGCCCGCCCTCGTAAAACCACATGTAAATAGGTCAGATGCCGCTCATAGGAATCCGTCCCCGTATATAATGTCCTTTGAAGTAAACAAGCTAAGCAACAAAAAATTCAAAGATAAATTTCTATTGAAGCTTAGCCAAAAAGTAAAAAACTGAAACCCGCTTACAAATGGAAATCTAAATTGATATCGATGGCAATATCAACAAGAAAATTTAACCTTAGTAACATGGAATTTAAAAAACCAGAAGGAAGTTAAAGAAATGGCTATCATCTGAGTCCTAAATTGATTCAAGCTAAATGTGAGCACTTGATCACCTTGGTCGGCAATCAGTTTTCGTTCATCAATCAAAGTAAAAAAAACTACCTCTTACGTTCCTAGTCTTGTTCTCTTAGGGCAATCACATCTCTAAATCCAGCTTTGTTATCTGGAAAACTGACACGGTACAGACAAGGACAAAAGAGAAGGAAACGGAAAGCTGTAATCGATACCGCAGTTCAAATAATTCCAGCTGAGTTAGCAGAGACGGATTTCAGCAGGATGATCACTGCGAGCTCCAGGAATGCAACAAAATTCATACGCCATGAGCTGTGAAAATAAACATTAAGCTCGTGCATGGCAGACATAGACATGGCATTCCAGCTTTGAACGTACAAACAAAGCAAAACATGTACAGACGGCATTCCTCAAACGGATGGTATAATAAGTCAAAGTCAAGGAAACCAGAACTGCTAGAGATCACACTAATCCGGCGTTGCCAATTCGGTTAGTTAAAAGAAAAATAAATTATATCCCGGACATGCCATGTAACATAATAATAAGGTGAACGTGCTCCGATAAACCGCTAAAATTGCGTCTCTTATAGTTTAAAGAAGCAGCTCATAAAGGACGAATATTATATCTCTTGTTCAAAAACTATCTTCAAGAGTACAAATGGCAAAATGTTCCGGACGCAGCAAGTGCATTATAGTAGTGAATTCTCATACGAATTGTACACTATTAGTAACATATATTAATAAAACTAATACGTCAAATTTAAAAGGACTTGGGAGACTGGTTTTAGAGGTCCCAGTTAGCAATTATCTGAAGAAATTTCTATTTTATATGGAGCTAGAAAATAATAATTTGGTAGAGCTATACTGCAAGTCTCTTTAAAAAAATGTGTTGCATTAAAGCCGCAAAAGTTTTCCAGAAAAAAAAAGTTACTTACAAAGGGAACGTACCTGCCAAATTACAAATATGACAGATATATTTCCTTTTAATTGCTTGGATGGTTTTGTCTTAGTCAACCCAATCGAACTAATTTTTGCAAACAAAACAACAAAGAAGGTTTTCTAAAATCAATTTGTAGCTATCCACCAAGCTCATTATGTTATTTTTCTTTAATTTAGCACCTACGCTGCGTTTACATAGATGTTACTATGGTTCAAGATAGAAGATCCTAGCTTAATAGGAAATCGACTTATGGGATTTCAAATAGGTTTACAAAAATTCTCTACCATAATGTATTTGCTGCACGCAGCCTCTTTTCAACACTTATTTACTGTTACTCTATCCACATTTTTTGAAAATGATGAAATATTGTAGCTCTCTATGTAAGACTGGCAAACAAGGCAACCTCAATTTAACTTATGGGGTAACAATTTAAACATAAATTGAAAATCTTGGCTCCCTGTTTTGTTGCAGCGGTTCTCCTCCCCCTTCTGCATGCCCACAACCACCCTAATGCATAAATAAGAACAATGCAAACAAGAAAAGTTTATTTGCAACAACCCGCAAGAAAGTTACGGGACCTGCGGTGAATATAGGGGTTCTGGTAGAACCGGAAGTATCTTTCTTCTTCAAGTGCCATCTCCTCTTAGAAGGTTGGCTATCATCATGGCTATTCTCACTTTTGATGCTGCAGCTCTAAACAACTCAACGGAACTACAGTTGTACTATTGTCTCAGGTTATTTAACCAGGAAATGCGTCTTCTTCTTCTGCTGCTTTTTCCCTGTATCTTTCTCTGTATAATATTCTGCAAGAATACATATTTCTCTCCTCTCATCACGTGGCCCAGATATTTCAGCTTCCTTATTTTAATTGTGTTCAATATTTCCTTTTCTTTTCTCATTCTTCCCAGTACCTCCTCATTTGTTACCATGTCTACCCAACTTATCCTTAAGATCCTTCTATATGACCACATCTCAAATGATCCAGTCGATCACTTATATCTTTCTTTAACGTCCAGGATTCCATCCCAAATAGCAGCACCGAGAAAACCTAGCACTTCAATATTCTGACTCTAAGTTGTAAGTTAAGATCTCTACTGCATAACACGCTTCTCATTCTGGTAAATATGGTTCTGGCTTGTCCTATTCTTGATTTAATTTCTCCAGCGTACTCATTATTTTCATTGACAGTTGTTCCCAAGTATTTGTACTTACTGAGTTTCTCTACTAGTTCTCCGTTGATCCATAGGTTTTCCTGCTGCTGAACTGATTTTGTAATGGTCATAAATTTGGTCTTTTTGGTATTTAAGGTAAGTCCGTTCTCCTCGTTACTCGTCACTACTTGCTCTACTAAGCTCTTTATATCTTCTATTGTTTCGGCAATGAGTATGGTGTCGTCTGCATACCGGATATTGTTAATGGGTATTCCATCAACCTTTACTCCTATTGTTGTTTCCTTCAGCGCTCTCTGAATGATTTCTTCCGAGTAAAGATTAAATAATAGCGGCGATAGTACACATCCTTGCCTTACACCACGTTCTATTTTTACTTCTTCTGAGAGTTCATTATCCACTTTGATATTGGCCGTCTGGCTGTAGTATAAATTATTTATTATTCTAATATATTTCATGTCTATATTTTTTCTTTTAAGCAATTGAATAAGGTGGTTGTGGCGGACTCTATCAAATGTTTTGTTGTAGTCAAGAAAACAGACATACAACGGTTGATTGATATCCATGCATCTTTGAGTCAACACATTAAAGGCAAACAAGGCTTCTCTTGTTCCCATTGCATTTCTGAAGCCAAATTGAGTTTCGCTAATGTCTTTTTCTAATTTCCTAAAAATTCTCTGATGTATTATCTTTAGGAATATTTTGAGAGGGTGACTCATTAGACTGACCTTTAGGTGGTCGCTACATTCTTTTGCGTTAAACTTTTTTGGTAATGTATTGAAGGTCGATCTAAGACATTCACGGGAAATGATTCCTGTGTTGTATACTATGTTAAATGGTTCCACCAATATGCCCATTTGATCCTCTGTGATTAGTTTAATTATTTCCGCTAGAATTTCGTCGGGTCCTGGAGATTTATTAGATTTTGCCACTTTTACTGCGTACATTACTTCTTCCTTTGTTATTGTTGGGGCCAACTCTCTTTCTGTGTCTTCTTCTACTATTTATTGTTGTCTGTCATCGTCGAATAGTTCCTGGATATACTCCTTCCATCTTGCTAGCTTCCCTACTGTGATTATTTTGCCATCTATGTCTAGCAAGACATTGCTCTGGTTTCGCCTTTTTATACCAGATACTTCCCTAATTTTTTTATAGAGGTTAAGATCATCGTGTTTCACTATCAAATCTTCTATTCCCGGACACTTTTCTCTGTACAATTTTTCTTTGGCTTCACGTATTCTTTTTATTATCTGACCATGTATACGGTTATATGCACTGTGGCCTATGTTTTTGTACGTTCTTCTTTCTTCCATTGGTTTTAAAATTTCGTCAGTTATCCATGGTTTTTGTTTGCGAACAGTATTCTTTGTCTGCAGTAACTCTTTTGTTGAAGTCGTTATCGTGGTTTTGATGGTATCTCATACTATGTTTGGATCTTCATTTGGTTCAACTCTGATCTTACGCAGTTCGTTATTAATATTCTTGGTCAATTAATCTTTCATTATTAGGCTTTTGAAATTTAAGGTTTGCAGATGTTTTTTGTTTTGTTGGGATTTTAGCTTCTTCAATCAAACTCTGAGCCTTACTATTACTGGATTATGGTCTGTTGCTGCATCTGCTCCAGGATAGGCTTTAGCCGACACTTTGGAGTTTCGATATCATTTATTGATTAAGACGTAATCAATTTGATTCCTAACTGTGTGTTTGGTGTTATCAGCGGGTGATTTCCAAGTATAAAGCATCCTATCAGGCAGTTTAAAGTATGTGTTTATAACCACCTTGTCTTGCTCTTGACAGAACTGTGCCAATCTATCCCCCCTTTCATTTCTTGTTCCCAACCCAAAATCAATAATGATATCTTCTACTTTCCCCTTTCCAATTTTTGCGTTGAAGTCTCCCATTATTATCGTTATATCCCTGTTCTTTGTGAAGTCTAGAGCTTGTTGAATTTCATTGTAGAATTGTTCTATTTCTTCTTCACTCTTATCGTAAGTGAGGGCGTATACCTGAATGATGTTAAGTATTCTTTGGGTTGTTGTTGCTCTTATCATCATTACTCTATCTGAGATGGGGATGAAGCCAGTTATAGCTTGACAGAAGTTGCCGTTCACCACAATCGCTACTTCGTTTCGTTGTTACCCGAGTAGTAAATCTTTGACTGATTAACTTTCATTTCTCCTGAATTATGCCATCTAGTACCGGAAGTATCACGTGAGTAAAAATATTTTAGTTTAATTGGGCTTAGCCGAAAACCTAGGAATCGAAATTTTCCGAATTAAAATTGGTTCGGTTATTGCGCAACTCCTAACAGAAACTCTTGGCGCCTCACCCTGTAAATATATACATACTGTTTCAAAAATAATAGTCTAAATTACAGGTGCATGTTCATTACCAATAAAAAAAAATCATATAAACATGAGCCGACGAATGCTTAGTTTTTGAAATACACCGTGTTAAAGTTGTTGGTTCTTTTCTGCGGGTCGTATTCTTAATGCAGCGAAAACAGTGAAGCAAGAAACATCTGCAAATATTAAACGAGCATTAAAAAGACCATTGAAAGCCGTGATCTCTGTGTTAATTAATGTTTGATATTTACACCACATAGTTACTTTTATGAAATTTTATACTTGTATTGCTACCTGACAAAAATGCGGTAGACATTTAAGTACTCTTGAAAAACAAACAAACGATAAAAGTTTTTTATAATGTTAATGGTTTCTAAAAATTATCTTTGCTAATATAGCAGGGGCGACTCTTCAATAAGTGCGCCCGTGCGCGCGCCTTTCCGCCTGCCGTGGAAAAAATAATATTTTTGCTATGCTATATTTTAATAAATTTTTATTTACTTTTTTACCTCCTGCATTCCACAAACAAAATTAGTATATCGAGGATCGCAGAGAGTCGGCAGCCATTAATACAGAATACAGAATCAGAATAAGTATAGTGTTAATCGTTGCAGACGTTATATACATCCATATCCATATAAAGCAGTCGGGCGGCGGTGTGTATTTTTCGGCGCTCTCAGGAAATACGATACTTCAGTGCGAAATGATCGCCTATCATCGTCTAAAACAACCGAATAAGCAATCTGTTATCTGCTATAAAATTACACACTTCCAGTTTGTAGTAGACTTGGCAGCGCGTGTGTACCCACTACCTAGTAATTTTCGTCTTCGCGTCGGATTGATTTTTATTTAGATCATTTCGTTGTTGTTTACGTGTTCTAACAAGACAATTATTATTATTATTATTATGGCCACTACTTTGGGTTGCTAAATAAGTGGACAAAATAATTGTGATACTGTGATTAATTCAGTGGATAATATTTGAAATTTTAAGGTTAACTTTTTAAGGGACTTATAACGTATAACTAACTAGAGGAAAACTTGGTAAGCAGTTAATAATTATTAAGTCTAGTAAGTAGGTTTTTTATAATACATTTTCGGGGAAAAAAGAGGCGAGCCCTTCATTTTTAGTGAATTTTTATTTTTAAAAAATTCACTAATAAAGAGGTATCGATGAAGAGACTTTGCAAAAATGTTTCCAAATGAGCGCGAACTAGGACCCCTAGAAGCCATATCCGGGGTCAGTTTCAATTTTTATATGTTTATATATATATATATATATATATATATATATATATATATATATATATATATATATATATATATATATATATATATATATATATACATATAAAAATTGAAACTGACCCCATATATGTGTTCTAGGGGGCCAATTAGCAGTCATTTGAAGAATTTTTTTCAAAATTCAAAAGTCGGGATCTCCTCATTAGTGATTTTTTTAAAAGAAAATTCACTAAAAAGTCGCTAAAACATAACTATGGCATTAAACCACAATCACCACACACCAGTTCAAAAAGATGAAATAGGTATTCAGGATTCGGCAACGTCGAATGCGTCTTTTCTTCATTTATTATTGCTACATACTTCTGCTAGTTAGATAAGATAAATTGTTGTATAATGTGAAATTTGCGTGTGTATCAACCGATAACTCAAAAAATAAGCAACTGATTTCGATGAAACTCGGCAAGTGCCTTTCTTATATTAATGGCTTGGATGAGTTCGTTAGTCAGGAAAATCGAATAACGTTTTCCAGGAAAATTTTGAGTTTTGTTTAACCCTAGAATACTGGACATTCGTAAAATTTACGACGCGAGCTTAAAGTCGTTAAAGTTCGAATACTTCCGGGCTATGCATCGCCGCGTGCCTCTAGCTATTTTCCTAATTAGTCCACAGCTAGCCAATGGTGCATTCGGTTGTCGCATTTTTTACCGCTAAGTGACATATTTCGCGGGCTCGTCGTAAATTTAACGAAAGTCCAGTGTTTACGTTAGTTTTTATTGTAATAATTATTGTGACTAGTGCGTCGATAAATTGGGCTAGTTGTTATCTTTTTGAGAGGTAAGGCACATTTTTGATATTTTGATACTTAGATAATTGTTTTTTTGTTAAGATGGCGCGTAAACCCTTAACACAAAAGGAAATAGAGGCCGAAATTCAGCGTATAATGGCTGGTGAAGACTCAGAACCCGATCCTTTTGAAGACAGTGGAAGTGATTGGGAAGAGGACCATGTAGAATTCGAAGCGGAAAGTTCAGATGATGAATGTGATGACGATATGTTTTTACCACAGCCCCCACCCAACGTCAATCAGTCCAATCAATTCGAAGATTCTTCAACTGCCGAAGAAGAACATTTAGTAGAAAAAAATGGCGATGACATTGAAGAGGAATTTCATACCAACGAGGATCAGTCCAGTCTCCCTGACTACTGCCTACCTGCTGAAAGTGATAAATCAGAGAGGAATATAGCAAATAGCCCTTTTTTATCTAGCTATATAATAAAGCCCAACAACACCAGTTTGAAAGGAAAAAATGGTCATAAATGGTCAACGGTATTACCTTCCAAGCGTGGAAAAACCAAAGCAAGAAATATTATTCATTTTGTACCAGGTCCTAAAGGGGATGCTAAAAAGTGTTCAACTTTAGATGAATTTTTCTTACACTTTTTTTCTAATGAAATACTACATACCATACTTTTGCATACAAATGCCGAAATTCTTAGACAAGCACAAAAATATAAAAGCAATGCCAATGTATCGCAAACGACAAAAAACGAGATAAAGGCCCTTTTTGCAATTTTGATAAGGGCGGCAGCGAACAAAGATAATCATTTGTCTGCAAAATATATGTTTAACACCAATTTATCAGGAACATTTTATAAAGCCTGTATGAGTGGTGAGCGCTTTTCGTTCCTAATAAATTGTCTTAGGTTTGATGACAAAGAAACCAGATCGGAAAGAAGAAATGTGGATTCGTTCGCACCGATCCGTGAAATATGGGATATTTTTATTGCGATATGTAGAGACTCCTACACACCTTCTTCTTACTTGACTATTGACGAACAGCTGGTTGGATTTCGCGGACGTTGTCCCTTTCGTATGTATATACCGAGTAAGCCGTCCAAATATGGAATAAAAATAATCATGGTTTGCGATTCGTCTTCGAAATACATGTTAGATGCCAGCCCCTATTTAGGAAAAAACACAAAAACAAATGGATTGCCATTGGCAACGTATTTTGTACAAGAGCTTACTAAATCTGTCCATGGTAGTAATAGAAATATTACCATGGATAACTGGTTTACATCAGTAAGTTTGGCTGATGATTTACTGAAAGATCCCTATAAACTTACTCTGATAGGGACCGTCCGTAAAAACAAAAAGGAAATTCCCAAGGAACTGTTAGATGTTAAAGGTAGAAATCCTAATACGTCTATGTTTTGTCACGATCAGATGAAAACCATGGTATCGTACATGCCAAAAAAGAACAAAATTGTGTTACTTTTATCTACTCTTCACGAAGGGGCTGAAATATTAGCCACAGGAAAACCTGCAATTATAAAGAATTATAATGAAACAAAGGGAGGAGTAGACACTTTCGACCAGATGTGTTCTAATATGAATTCTGGTCGAAAAACTCGAAGGTGGCCGATGGTCATATTTTATGACATGGTAAATATTGCAAGCATAAATTCTTACGTACTTTATACTTCAAAATTACTGAAACTAAACAAAAAACCATTGAATAGGTATCAATATATGATTGAAGTAAGCCAATGTCTTGCGGAACCATGGTTGAAAGAGAGGCTCAACAATAAAACTTTGCGGCGTAATATTCGGCAAGATATTGGTAATATCCTAAATATTTCTTTGGAAAGTGTGACACCAGAGTATCAAAATAAAAAGCGAAAAATTTGTTTTTACTGCCCCAGTAATAAAAGACGCATGACCACCACATACTGTAACCAGTGCGAGCAAGCCATATGTGGTGAACACCGAGGAAATATCTGTACTGTATGTGCAACTGTTTAAGACTTTACTTCTTAAAAATATTTTTTTACAAGCTCAATAGTATACTGTATTTTGTAAAATTTTTGTAGATTTTTCTGTAATAAAAGCTTTTTCTAAATTTGGTGTTTTATTAAACGTCGTAAATTTTACGATACTCCAGTATTAACGTATATTTCAAATAGTCCATTAATCTAGGGTTAAAAAAAAATCTTTTACTCCGAAAATTACAAAGGTATTTTAATGGAATTTGGTGGATATGTTGCCTTGTAAACGACCTTACCACACACTAAAATTTAACTTTCTACATGTTTAGAAAATTGAGTTATTCAAATTTTGAGTTTTATTTTGAAAAAAAAATTTTCTCCGAAAATTACTAAGCTATTTTGATGAAATTTGGTAGATGTGTTACCCTGGGTAAGACCCTACTATACACCAAAATTCAACTTTCTAAGTTCGTAGAAACTTGAGTTATTCAAATTTGAGGCATTTAATAAAAATTCACTGCCATAACGCACTTGCTGCATTAAGGCACGAGCCGCTACTGTAATATGGGCACTTGAAATGACAGGTAGTGAATTACAGCCTTCTCTGTTCATTGAAATTGAACATGGATAATGGATGTTTGAAATGTCTCTTTGGGTTTACTAACAACTTGCATATTTAACCTATTGACGAGAAATTCTCCGCAGTGTTGTAATTTAGTAGATATCCCTAATAGAGCCCAGCCCGGTGGTTATTCTGTTGTGAAATGGAAACTATGGGACAATAATTACAAGAAGAGGCGGGTACACAAAACACAAACGACCTGTCTGTATCAGGAAACTGACACATTTAATCCGGGACTAAGCGACTGCCACTATTGGCTTTCAAAAGATGGATGATGTAATAACATACCAGTTCAACTCGATGAGTGTTACAAGGGAATAATGCCGTTTGCAACCGAATGTAATCTATTATTCGCTTTTGCTGTAGTATCTTGTTAAGTTGGTTTCAATTGCAACTTTGCATGTGCTTGTGGTAGTTACTGATATTTGCAAAAAATCCTGTAAAGTAATAAAACTAGTTAAGCGCCTTCACCGTTTTTCTAGGAAATTTTTGTTAAGAATTTTTTATTTATATGGAAGAAATGAAACACTTCGCACAAAACAAATCATTAACTTCAAAAGGACATTGTTATTTTTTGGCATATTCTATTAACCACGTCAGAATCCAACAATACTTTTTTTATTCCACAATCTGAATAACTTGATATATAGCAAAATTTTAACTATGACTTCTACATAATCTATTCCTTAATTAAAAAAAAACCTAGGAAACCAATTACAAAGAAAGCCCAACGGGACCACCTCGATGCAGAGTCTAACCTATACAGATCGGTCTGGAGATTGTCGAGCATTAGGAAACATACATAAAAGCCATACTTACCGAATCGAAGAATCTTCTTTGCATTAAAAACATTTTATAGCGATAACGATTTTCTAATTTTCGAAAAAGATTTACAAATAAACGCAGGGTAGAACTTTTTGAAATCATTTTCGAGGTTCATTCATAATTGTATATCTTTATGTACACTTATACAAAGTGAGTGGCAAAATTATGGAATTAATTCATTAAAATATGAGCCATTATATATATATATATATATATATATATATATATATATATATATATATATATATATATATCATACCTATAGCCCCAAAAATAAAACGCCGATTTTGATGAAATTTGGCAGATACTTTCCTTTTGTAAGTTTTGTAAGCGGCTTGGATATGTTCGTTAGCCAGAAAAATTTAACCGGAAACATTTTAGGTTTTCTTTCGGAAACTTTTTGTATCTCCGAAAATAACAAAGCTATGACAACACGTTTCTTGGCATACACGTTTCCACTATGAAACCTACCCTACACGCCAAGATTCAGGTCTCTAAGTTGAAATAAAATGGTTATAGGCATTAAAAGGAAAAAAATAGTGTGTGACTGGTGATCAGAGGAAAGCACAAGAACAAAATATTTTGTGTGGTTAATAAAACCAATTGAATATTACATACAAAGGTTACGTTTTGTTGACGGAAAAAGGTCAAGTAACAGAAAAAATATCCTGAAAATTTTATAATTCTTCCTCTTAAAACGTCAAAGTCGCGATTTAAAACGTCAAAATTTGCAATTTTCAGACAAATTACCTGAAATAAATACGGATTATGTCGAAAAAAATTCGTAATAAGTGTGTTTTACAAAGTCTTCCGTTTCAGCTTCAACCATCATTGTCCTTCATTTTACTAAAATATTTTCGGAAAATTCATTTCAAATGGACCCTTTCTGATGCTTTGGCAGCTATAGAGCTTATGGTTTAATAGTCTGTAATTTTAGCAAATTTTCGTAGAAAAATTTCGTTATTGAGAAGACCGCGACTTATGAATTTTGAAAATATTTCTTCACATGAGCGCGAACCGGAACCCCTAAAACCCATATACGGGGTCAGTTTCAGTTATCGTCTGTTTACACATATACAGGGTGGCGCATTTCTACTGCAAAGCTGTAGACATATAGGAAACAATTATATAACTTAACTAAAGGATGTCTTGACCTGCATCTTATAAACCTATTTTGACAATTACTGGGTGGCGCATAGGTCGTTGTTGATACACACTTTCTTTTTTTAATGGAACACCCTTATGGTATTGCATTTTTGCATTTTCTGTCAAATTGTAATGCATGTTTGTAAAAAAATTGCTATCGTTAATCGTTTTTGAGTTATTTCAATTGTTTTGAAACTTTTCACGTGTTTCGGCACATATCACAAACACATATCACAAATTGTGATAAATAGCGAAGCTCCATGTAAATGAGTCATTCAGAGAGCTTTTCGTTTGTATTACTCGTCGAAAAAATCGAGCTGCTGTATACAGTGCTCCGACCGTTCGCTACTAAGTACCAGAGAGGTGGAACACACCACAATTTCCTCAATAAGCAGTGGAGGCCTAAGCAGAGCTCAAGCATTGAGACATCTCAGAGGGTTTCGGGTGTTATATAAACACTCTGAGTTTATCAAAAGCTGAGAGACTTAATTTACTAGGCGCTAGCCACTATCCGCAACCCGTGGCCAGGTTCAAGGTGTTATTAGTAGGTACTAATAACACCTTGAACCTGGCCACGGGCCGCGGGGAACTATGATGACTTGGTGACTTACATACAACGGTTAAGTGTTCTTGGCGCAAAAGTGTCAAGAAGTAGCAGAAAAAATATTTTGAAAATTTTATAATTTTTCTTCTTGAAACGTCAAACTCGCGATTTGAAACGTTATAATTTGCAATTTTCAGACAACGAATTTGTAGCAAATATGGACTATGTCGAAAAAGTCTCTTGATAGTGTGTTTTACAAAGCCTTATGTTTCAGCTTCAACCATCACTTTCCTTCATTTTACTAAAATATTTTCGGAAAATCCATTTCAATAGACCCTCTTTCTGATGCTTCGGCAGTAGTTTCCGCTATAGAGTTTATGGTTTAATAGTCTATATTTTAGCAAATTTTCGTAGAAAAACTTCGTTATTAAGAAGACCGGGACTTATGAATTTTAAAAAGATTTATTCAACTGAGCGCGAACTAGAACCCCTAATACCCATATAAGGGGTGTCAGTTTCAGTTTTTGCCTGTTTACACATATACAGACTGACACATTTCTACGGTAAAGCTCAATATATCCGTTATTGTACAAGATATGAGGAAAAAGTATACACGTTAATTATAGGGTGTCTCGAGCTGTATCCTATAAAACGATTTTGACAATTACAGGATGGGTTATAAGTCGTTGGTAATACACGCTTTATTTTTTTAATAAAACACCTCGTATGTTATTGCATTTTTGTGTTTTCCATCAAATTCTAATGCATGTTTGTAAGGAAAAAAAATGATATCGTTCATCGTTCTTGAGTTATTTTAATTGATTTGCAACTTTTCACGTTTTTGGCTCATATTTCAAAAGCATATCACAAATTGTGATTTGGCGTTTTTATCAAAAGATAGCGGAGCCCAATGGAAATGGCTCTTTTAGAGAGCTTTTTCTTTGCATTAATCGACGAAAAAATCGAGCTATCGTATACAGGTACTCTCAAATAGTGGCTAAATTTGAAAAGTTTTCGCACAAATCTTTTTAGTGCTTCCGTAGAAATCATTTTTGTGTTATGTTGGTAATCAATAATAAATGTTTAGTAAGTTATTGTAAAAAAAAGTTGTCGACTTTTTGTGAAAAATAAAATATAGTGTAACATTACTGAAGGCAATTTATGTAAAAGAAATCATCATATTTTTTTTCAATTTTGGTCCTAAAGCTGTTTGTGAATAATTATATCTTGTCAGGTGTGTAAGTAGCTTAAAGAGGTTCGTAGGTCAGGAAAATCGGACCAGTTTTTCTGGAACTTTTAAAATTTATTTTCGGAAAATGTTTCTACTTTTTGAAACAACAAAGCTATTTTAATGAAATATGGTACATTGTTAGTGCTATATAGGTTATACTATCAACTAAATGTCATATTTGTTTCAAGACATATTTTCCATTAAAAACATGTTTACGAAAATTCGCTACCATAACGCATTTGCTGCGTGCCGAACTTTTTAATGGTAGAAAAGTGCTAACGTTTTGCTTTTAAATACTCCTTTGAATATACTTTTTATCAGCTTATTTAAATGTTGCTTTTCATCTTGGTTTTTAAATAACCGTTAATTAAATGAAATGCGGTTTTCCTCTCAATCGATCCAGAACATTTTGCACACAATTTTGCTTCTAATTAGAAACCCTAAAAGGCATAAAGATTACGCAAGATCCGCTTTAAATGTGTATAAATTTATTCCATTTATTGGTTCAGTGATTTTAAATTTTCATCGCCAAGTTATACCGCAGCATAAGCGGGTTCCTTATTTCCTCCTATAATCGTATAAATTATTCTTCGTTAGGCATAAATATGTACACCTATTTTTCAGCCCCTTTCGCCGTTAGAAAGTGCCACCGTCTGCAGCGAATAAAGAAAAATACCAACACACAAAAGCAATATTAATCTCGATAAAGTCTGTGAAGGTCGCTCTAGCGAGATGAAGTCGTCCTATCTCTCCTTTTTCCTTATCGCTCTCTCATTCTCTCTGAAAAACTTCACGAGATCGATTGAAAATATTCACTAACTCAAGGAAGGATGAACTGCGAAAACAGGGGAGGAAACATCACTAACAAATCTCTTAGTGCTAACAAAGTAACTCTATATGAGTTGCCTATTGATTCTGTAAACCATACAAGTACGTCGGATTTATATTCCCAGACGCCCTCTATGCGCCTAAACGACCCTTCACCGTTTAGCGATCATATCAGGTGGACTGCTGGTGTTGCATTTCTGGTTAAAGCTAGAATAACAAGCTCTGATAATACTGACTGCTGCACTGAAGTCTATTGTTTGGATAAAATGTACCATGGCTAGATTTAGTTGTCAATGTTGAATGATAAAAGTCTAGAATCGATAGGAAGGTATTAAATTAACATGAAACAGCACATGATATAAAAGCCTGGACGCAGCAAGTGCGTTATGGTAGTGAATTTTCATAGAAATGATCTGGCACAAAATATTTTATTATAACTTATTTTTCTTGTAACATAGAAATCTACATTTTGGTGTATAGTTTACTTTTTATATCGTAAACCTACCTACCAAATTTGGTTATCATAGATTTTATATTTTTTAAGATAAAAAAATTTTTCAAATAAAAACTCAAAATTTTCCCGGAAAACCTCGTCCAATTTTTCTAAATAACAAACTTGTCAAAGCCATTTACAAAAGGAAGGTACATGCCAAATTTTATTAAAATCGGCTTATTACTTTTTGAGATATGAATTTTTTTCAAATGAAAACTCAAAATTTTCCCGGAAAACCTCGTCCGATTTTCTTGACTAACGAACTTATCCAAGTTATTTACAAAAGAAAGGTATGTGCCATATTTTATTAAAATCGGCTTATTACTTTTTGAGATATGAATTTTTTTCGAATGAAAACTCAAAATTTTCCCGGAAAACCTCGTCCGATTTTCCTGACTAACGAACTTATCCAAGCCATTTACAAAAGAAAGGTATGTGCCAAATTTTATTAAAATCGGCTTATTACTTTTTGAGATATGAATTTTTTTCGAATGAAAACTCAAAATTTTCCCGGAAAACCTCGTCCGATTTTCCTGACTAACGAACTTATCCAAGCTATTAACAAAAGAAAGGTACCTGCCAAATTTTATCAAAATCGGACCATTATTTTTTGAGTTATCGGTGTGATACATACATATATATATATATATATATATATATATATATATATATATATATATATATATATATATATATATATATATATATATATATATATATATATATATATATATATATATATATAAATATAAACATATAAAAATTGAAACTGACCCCGGATATGGGTTCTAGGGGTCCTAGTTCGCGCTCATTTGCAAAAATTTTTTTCAAAATTCAAAAGTCGGGATCTCCCCATTAGTGAATTTTTTCTACGAAAATTCACTAAAATGAAAGTACATTCTGGTAGCGGATATTAAAAACAAAATAAAAATTATTAATAATAATAATAATAATAATAATAATAATAATAATAATAATAATAATAATAATAATAATACTAATAATAATAATAATAATGTTAATAATAAATGAAAGCCAAATTGAAGAAAGAATATTACCGGCGAATAAGAGCGATTCTTAAAACCGAGCTCAATGCCAAAAACAAATGATGGCCATAACCTCCCTAGCTGTTCCTGTCATCCAATACAGCCTAGGGATCATCAAGTGGACCCAGGCAGATTATCAGAAACTGAACACCCAGGCACGTAAGCTCCTCACAATGTACGGTGCTCTCCATCCACGTGCCGACATTGACCGATTGTACATCCCTAGAAAAGAAGGAGGCAGAAGAATGATTAGCATTGGGGATGCTAACAACATCGCCAAGGAAGGAGTCAGCAGCTACCTACAACTAAAACAAGAAGATAAATACCTGTGAATGGTGTACAGACAACAACAAGGCGCCCCTAGAGAATATGACAGCACAGAGGAACGCGAAGATAACGAAGAAAAAAGAGAACCAGAGCACAACAGCCATAGTATGCCTGAGACAAAGAAGGTGAAGGAAATGAAACAGAGAATGAAACAACAGATAAAAAAAGAACGAATTACAAAATGGAAAACCAAGCCACTTCATGGACAAATAGTAAATGAGGCCGTCAAGGAAACCATCCATCAAAATAACTCATGGGCGTAGCTCACCCATCCAAACATCAAGACCGAGACGGAAACTTTGATAACTGCCTGTCAAGATCAAGCCATCGCAACAAATTATGTGAAAGCTAAAATAATAAGGACCGAGACAGACCCAAAATGCAGTCTCTGTCAGTCTTTCGATGAAACCATCCACCATATTGTTGCGGGCTGTCCCATACTAGCAAAACATTTGTATCTGGAGCGACACAACACAGTAGCCAGACGGCTACACTTGAACATCTGCAAATACTACAAGATAGATGTAAATGAAGAGTGGTACCAGCACACCCCGGACCTTGTAATAGATGCTGAATATGTGACAATCACATGGGACACACAAGTGCATACAGATAGAAAAATAGTTGCAAACAAACCAGACCTCATAGTTAAGGATAAGAAGAAAAAACATTGCCTAATCATAGACGTGGCCATACCTTCTGACTACAACATCACACAGAAGGAAGCATAAAAGATGCTTAAATATAAAGATCTGCAAATTGAGATACAGCGCATGTGGAACCCGAAGGCCAAAATAATCCCCGTCATCATCGGAGCCACAGGACTTATTTCCAATGCCACCACAAATTTCATGACGAAAGTTCCGGGAAAACACAATCTCCTGCTAATGCAAAAGGCGGTGGTCCTGAGCACGGCGCATATAGTACGGAAATAATAATAATAACAATAATAATAGTAATAATAATAAGCTAATATTAAACTCAATAACAAAACTTCGCCATTGCCGGTCCCAAGCCCGGGTGAGAAAGGAGGAGGGGGGGTGGAGTAACAACCACGTCAAAAAACCAGGGTTCATCTGGCCCAGACGGTAGCACCCTGTAAGGGTCCCTGGCTAGGGTCACAGGTTTGTCTGGCCGGTGGGTGTACTGCTTCCAGCAGTATGCTCACCGCTATTCGTAACAACGTAGACGGTACAGTCAGGAACGCCAGCTGTCCGCTGTCGTATTTATCCTATTTTTCTTAACCATATTACCTTGCTTGTTTCGCCATCCTTACCTGGGCCACCAGGGTTAATTGATGACACCCATCGAAATGGAGCAGAACCAAACCCACGGGAAAATGCCGCTGTCTGGGCATGTCTGGAGTAGGCGCTGGACATTACAGCATGCGGGACATCGGTGGCGGGGTGCTGATGAGGCAAGCACCTGTCATGCAAGAAACAACCGTCCAAAATCAACATCAGGGGAGCCTAGTAAGACCAAGAGCTCCACCCGCTAAATATGCTGCGCAATAAAATCAGCCAGCGCTCACTCAGATGGGATAACCAAGACGGCGCATGAAATGAACTATGGATAAGAACGAAAGAATTATGCGCATTTACTACAGAGTAACACAACTCGGACAACAGACGACCGGATATAGGCAACAACTTCATACCGAATATCTCAGTGTACCCGCACATACAGGTGAATCAACAGAGATTAGCGGATCAGTATCGCGTCATACTTAGGAATAACCTTATTCCACAAACGTGGCTGAATGCCATCAAACAGGAAGTTGAATGTGAAATTACTAACACAGCGGTTACGGAAAATAACGAGATGCTGTTTGATGGTGGTAATCTGCAACCTGTACATACAGAGCAAGAACACATCGAGGTTACGCAAGAAAATGAGGAACTCATCGACAAATTGTCCACAGAAGTGAGACGTGCAGTCGCGGACTATGAAGGAACAAATCATCTTGGTAGACCGCCATTACCTAGGCTAAGATCATCTAGAAGCTGGCAATTATATTGGAACTTTTAAACAGAATAATTTTGTCATCGCACCTTCTAGAGATCAACACATTGGAGCACATGCATACACTGGTTTACTGTGCAGCAACTGCAGCAATTAAAGCTCTAGGCATTAAGATTTCTTATCGAAAGTCCAATCTTAGATACTCGGGTCAAAGAGTGCCCCCGTGTAAAAAAGGCTGATAAGTAGAGTGGAAATTGGACAACTGGCGCAATACCCTGGTGGAGTACAGCCAAGAAATTTGCAGAAACGAGTAGAGGAAAAAATAGGCCGAGTTCGACAACACTCAGCACAAGATTCAGTCAACCACACTGCACAAGAATGTTTTGACACCTTAAAACAAAAGCTTTCTGTAAACGTAGAATGCTTGAGGAGATATAAAGCGAGAAACAATAGGAAGTGCCACAATACAATGTTTGAACGCTCTGAGAGGACTTTCTACCGTCAGCTTAATTCAGCTAGGAATGCAGCCACCGATGCTTTTCCAAATAAGGAACAAATCGAAGAGTTCTGGAAAAGTCAACTAGCCACACCAGCCTCCTGAAATATTGGCGCCAGCTGGGTTAACGAAGAACACCGAGCTTGTCAGAGTTATGAACAGATGCATCGTAAGCCGTTTACCACAGATGAAGTCTCCAAGAATCATAATTGGAAGGCACCCGGGCCTGGTGGCGTCTAAAACTTTTGGCTAAAAAGATTTGGGTGTACACACCATCTATTGGCGGTGTTAATAAATCATGTTATACTTGACCCAAAGAAGATGGCATTGTTTTCTACACAAGGAGATACGTATCTTCTGCCAAAGGACCATATTCTGCAGACACTGGCAGATACCGACCAATAACTTGTCTCCCGACCCTATATAAGTTGATCACATCCTGCAGCAAGTGCGTTATGGTAGTAAATTTTCATAGAAATGATCTGCCATCAAATATTTTTTGTAAGTTTTTTTTTTCTTTTAACATAGAAATATAAATTTTGGGCATATAGTTTCCTCTTAATATCGTAAACTCAGTTACTTATTTTTTGAGATAAACATTTTTTCGAAAGAAAACCCAAAATATTCCCGGAAAACCTGGCTAGATTTTCCTGGTTTACGAACCTGTCCAAGCCACTTACAAAAGGAAGGCACATGCCAAATTTTATCAGAATGAGACAATTATTTTTTAGTTATCGGTGTGATACGTATATATATATATATATATATATATATATATATATATATATATATATATATATATATATATATATATACATATATATATATATATATATATATATATATATATATATATATATATATATATATATATATATTATATATATATATATATATAGGCTGTTTCAAAAAACATGCACCATCGCTCGTGGGGCAATTCCTTAATAAAAAATAAGAAAAAAAGTTCCTGTGCACATGGGCCCGGAAACGCATAGTTTCCAATATACAGGGAGTTGAATTTTAATTTTTTTTTTTAATTTTTTATAAATAATTTCAAAACCACTGGATTGATTTTACTGAAACTTGGAACTTGAAAGTGTATTATGAAAGTGCATATTTTCAAGTGAAAATCTGCTTACAACTGCGTCAGTGGCGTGCGTACGGGGTAACTGTAAAAATTCATTTGGGGAAAAAATATGTGCGCCACTGTTTTTTTTTCCAATTTTGATACATCAGTTATGAAGCTCATTACATAAGCCACAAAAGCTACCTCTTGGTATTTTTTCGTTTAGGGTATCCCCTAGGAGATATGATTAATTTTATAAAAAGGGGCAAACTACCGATTAGTGGGCGTAATAATAATATATGTTTACTGCAACCATAAGAATATGAAAAACAAAACATACAGTAAACATTACAGCAATAAACGTGCAAATAACTAACCTACGTAAAACTTATTGGTGATAAACATTGAAATGAATATTACAAACATTGATAAAAAATGATAAATAAAAACTAAAAATAAAAAATGAAAAAAGTAATCGTAAAGACACCATGATTTTTCCAAACTCTTGTTTTTTGTACATTACTCAATTGACTTTAATAACAAAGCTAAAGAAAATGTTAAAAGTGACCACCATTAGCGTCGTTACAATTATTTAACCTTCTGCGCAAAGATCTTCTTACTCTCTGCAAATATTTTGATATTCTCTAATGCTGTCAAATGCATATTCTATTCTTCCCAACAGTTCTTCTCGTGTATTTACTGGTGTTTTATACACTATTTCTTTTAAATGACCCCACAAATAAGAATCGAGAGGATTCAGGTCCGGAGATCGAGGTGGCCATGACACCGGACCTCCACGACCAATCCATCGGTGACCGTATGTGTTGGCTAAATATGTTCTTACAACTGCTGCGAAATGTGCGGGCGCACCATCATGCTGGAACCACATTGTACCATTTCTCATAAAAAGCGGTAGTAACAACGGCAAATCATTTTGTAAAAAGTTTAAATATGATTCATGGTCAAGACGATTCGGTAGAACAACAGGACCAATTATGTGATTTTCAATAATAGCAGCCCAAATATTGATGGAAAATTGATACTGCGAATTTGAAACTCTTAGAGAGTGTGGGTTTTCATCGGCCCATGTATGTAAATTGTGAAAATTTACGATACCTTTCCGCGTAAATGACGCCTCATCAGTAAATAGTACACGTTTAGAAAAATGTTGGTCGTGCCTAAGTTTGTTTAAGAACCACTGACAAAACATTACCCTTGGTTGAGAGTCTCTAGGTAGAAGTTCCTGGACACGTGTAAAATGATAGGGATATAAACTTTGATCCTTCAGAGTTCTGTGAACTGATGATGCCGAAATATTACCCAGTTCGGTGGCAATAATTCTCGTACTTGTACTGGGATCACGTTCAACTCTATTTAATATTGCCTCTTCAACTCGTACAGTTCGGCGGTATCTTCTGCGTCCAGAGTCAGCTTTTAAAGGTTTTAAAGAACCAGTTTCTCTCAAATGTCTTACAATACGTGGGAAAATATTTTTGTCAGGAATTCTTCTTTGCGGATAAGTTTCCTGATAAACTTGCACAGCTTGTCTAGCATTTTGATTCGTTTGTCCATAAATTAACAACATATCAGTCAGATCCGCTGAAGTGTACTTAATGAAAACCATCTTGAGAGGAGGAAATAATATTAATGAGCAGCTCAGTATCAACAAATAACTAAAAACGAAAATACTGCACCGTATCAAAATTTAAAGAATAGCACGAAAACTCTTTTGACGCCTACAAAGCACTTCAAAATTGTAGAATTTAGAGAACTGTCAAAAATTATACTTTCATGGCACTTTACGATTACTGTTTTCATTACTCCAACGAATCGGTATTTTGCCCCTTTTTATAAAATTAATCATATCTCCTAGGGGATACCCTAAACGAAAAAATACCAAGAGGCAGCTTTTGTGGCTTATGTAATAAGCTTCATAACTGATGTATCAAAATTGGAAAAAGACAGTGGCGCACATATTTTTCCCCAAATGAATTTTTACAGTTACCCCGTACGCACGCCACTGACGCAGTTGTAAGCAGATTTTCACTTGAAAATATGCACTTTCATAATACACTTTCAAGTTCCAAGTTTCATTAAAATCAATCCAGTGGTTTTGAAATTATTTATAAAAAATTTAAAAAAAATTAAAATTCAACTCCCTGTATATTGGAAACTATGCGTTTCCGGGCCCATGTGCACAGAAACTTTTTTTCTTATTTTTTAGTAAGGAATTGCCCCACGAGCGATGGTGCATGTTTTTTGAAACAGCCTGTATATATATATATACATACATATATATATATATATATATATATATATATATATATATATATATATATATATATATATATATATATATATATATATATATATATATATAAGAATTGAAACTGAACCCGGATATAGGTTCTAAGAAGTCCTAGTTAGCGCTCATTTGAAGAAATATTTTCAAAATTTAAAAGTCGGGATCCCCATTAGTGAATATTTTCTAATAAAATTCACTAAAAAGGCTGCAGCAAAAATGCTAGAGGCTGCAAGGAGCAAATAGTTATAGACTTTGTTATAACTCAAGACGCGAAGAAACTGAAGAACCCTCTTAATGTTGCATACATTGACTATCAGAAGGCTTTCGATAGTGTCTCGCACTCCTGGGTATTAAACGTTCTCAGTGTCTATAAAATAGAACTTTACATACAGAAATTCCTATCTGTCATAATTGCGAGCTCGAACACCAATCTAAAATTGACCCTGTCAAATACAAGGCCAGAAATTGTAAGAGTAAAAATCAAGAGAGGCATATATAGAGGTGACGCGCTAAGCCCACTGTGGTTCTGACTTCTGTCTTTCGTTGAACCCACTGTCGTAGGCGTTAAAGAGATCCAGTCAAAGTCACCCCATAGCATCACACGAGATCTTGACAGCCTGCTCTATATGTACGATCTTAAGATATATGCGTGATAATTACTAGGACCCTCCCCTGAAGAGTTAGCACAAGCACAAGACAACAGTTGCCTCAGGATGAATCTAATTTAGTTCTAATAATATATCTGAAAATGTCAATTAGGCTTTCAAGATTTAGCGACGATGGATGCAACGTGGAACTTTTATTAAATAGTGCATACGATATTTTTTTTTACTTTACAAATGTGCGTGGGTCAGCAGAAGCAATTTAAACGTATAATCAAAGTATACTTTGGTGTTCCGAAACCCATTGAAAAGTTAGTCCCTTATACCTTTAATAATATTTAATATAAAGGTATATTCAATATAGACTGGGCGGACTGTCCAGGGCTCAGACATGGGAAGTCAATAATTGACGGACCCAGTTCAAAGAGAGCTGTGGAGCTGCTCAACCTTAGCAGAGGACAGCTCAGAAATACAACAGGTCTCTTGACGGGACACATGGCCGTCAAGAAACACCTGCATAAAATGGGGCGGTTCGAAGGGGACCTCGCATGCAGAATCTGCGGCGAGGGGGAGGAATCAGCCCAGCACATCTTGTGTGAGTGTATAGCTCTGGACCGGAAAAGACAACTGATCTACGGTCACTCTAGACCGGAGACAGAGCAATATAAAACTTCACCATACCAATCGCTGTGCAGACTAGTTCAAGGCACAGTGATCTTGGAATGGGTGGAGTAAGACTAAGGGTATGCACAATCAACCAAGGGTTGCGGTGCTATCGGGGCGGCAAGGCCGCGGACGAGCCCTGAGGGAACAAAAAAAAATATCCAATATAGACCATTCATAATTTTACGGATAGGAAAAAAAACACCCGTCAGCTATAACGGTATACAGGCAGCTTAAACAACGTAAAATTCTTTAGCGTCAGGAGTAATTAATCCGTTTAATTAATATTTTCTTACTTATTATCAGATTAAAATCGTTCCTGTAGAAGCCTTTATACACAAAAAGTACACAACTCCTTATCAATTATAAAGGTCTGACAGAAAAAAAAGTATATTAAAAGCCCTCCATGAAGCAGTACAATTTTCATGAATTGGATAATCTGGCTCTTGTATTTATTTAGTAAAGGGAATTTATAAAGGATGAAATATAAAATTTAATTTTTTTTATAACGCTAATAATTACCGTACATAGTATAACTTCCACATCGTCAATACGTGTCGAAGTCTGGTTTCGGTGACAGAAATTTCAAACAAAAATTTTTTGCTTAAACGTCGTAAGCAGTATCAAAACATTTAGAAAACATAAATTGGAAACGAACATTTTTTTTTTGTCTGTTAGTAGCCACGATAACTTTAAAACGAATTGAGATATAGTCTTCAAATTTGGTATACAATTAGCACTCGACAAACGAACGGCTCTGATTGTTTTTTTGGTAAAATCGCTCCAGTGAGTAGGGGATCAATGATTTATTTTTTAACATTTGTTTCAACAACACACCACGAGGGCTTACAGCCTAAATACTATCGTACCGTGGGTGTCGACAAGGAGGAAAGAGGCAACTTGTTAATTCTGGATTTGAAGGTTTGGAGGTTCGGACGAGAAGGAAAAACATGTGCCGGCAAGGAATTCCAGAACTTGGAAGTCCTCGGGACAAAAGAGCGGGCATAGCAGGATTTTCTATGTCTGCTGACCTGAACAGTAAAATGGTGCATTCGCTCTGTTCCCCTGGTAGATCTGTTGGGGGCAGCAGGTGGAGGAACTATGGAAGAAAGCTCCTCTGAGCACTGCCCGTGCAGATATCTATAAAAGATATAGAGGTCACCAACGGCACGTCGGTGGGCAAGGGATGGCAGCCTTTGGGTGAGGGTAGGGTCACCAATGAGACGTATAGCTATCTTCTGAATAGAGTCCAGGATAGCGAGTGTAGAAGCGGCAGCAGCACCCCAGATATGGGATGTTGGTCAAAATAGTCATTTTTTCGTTAAAACTCAAGTAATATAACATTTTAGGGTTTGTGTATTAGAAAACTTTTAATTTCATCACACATCTGATGTTCTGTGTTCAAATTAAATTAGGGGTAGAATGTGTCGGGGTGGAATATCGGTGATCGAAATTTCGATTATTTTTTTTTGCTCCAACGGCGTAAAAAGTCTCAAAATATTAAAAATCAAGTAATATATCGCTTCAGAAGTTTATGGGTATAGGAATACGAATGTTTACTTTGTGGTCAAGGCATGGATTCTAATTCATTTATGCCAACTGTATATCAAATTTGAAGATAATATCTGAGTTCGTTTGCAAGTTATTGTGCCTATTAACAGACAGACGTACAGGCCGTCAGACGACCGATAGATAAAAAAATCGTTCCCGAATCAAGTTTTTTATATGTTTTGGGACTTTTTACGCCGTTTTAGCAACAACAAAAAATCGACATTTCTGTCGCCGATATTCCACCGCCACACATTCAATCGTTAATTTAATTCCAGAAAAGAATACCAGATATTAGATGGAATTCAAAGTTTTAAAATAAACAAACCCTAAAATGTTATATTACTCGAGTTTTAACGAAAAAATTTAGATTTTCACCAAATCATCCCCCATTTATCCCCTAGTCACTGGAGCGATTTTACCCAAAACCAATCCGAATCGTTCGTTTGTTGAGTCCTAATTGTGTACCAAATTTGAAGACGATATCTCAATTCGTTCTAAAGTTGTCGTGGGTACAGAAATACATACAGACCGACAGACACAAAAAATTGTCATTCTAAATCATATTTTCTATACGCTTTGACACTTTTTAGCACGTTTAAGCAAAAAATTGTTGAAATTTTTGTCGCCGATGCCATACTTGACGATGTGGAAGTAATATATTACTCCATTGTTTTTGAACAATGAATTCGGTTCTGCAAACTCTTATTTACTCTCTTATTGCTTTCTTGGTAGATAAAAAAAATCTCGACGCAGAAATTGCGTTATGGTAGTGAATTTTCATAGACATGATCTGGCACTAAATATTTTTTTATAACTTTTTCTTCCTGTAATATAGAAATCTAGGTTTTGGTATGTAGTATCTTTGTGATGTCATAAACTTGTGTACCAAATTTGATTACCATAGCTTTTTTATTTTTGGAGAGAAAAAAATTTTCCGACAGAAAACGCGAAACTTTTCCGAAAAATCTGGTTCGATTTTCCTGGCTAACGAACTTATCCAAGCCACTTACAAAAGAAATGTACGTGTCACATTGTATCAAAATCGGCCCAATATTTTTTGAGTTATTGATGTGATACATATATACAGGGTGATTCGCAACGCAACGAGACAAAACGTATGCGTGTAGAGGACCTCAAAACATGCCGGTTTTTTTTAATCTACTTTTCTCTGGCGCCCATGGTTGGTGTGATATTGACTTAGAAATAATCTTCAATAATTACAAGAAACAGCTGTATTGCAGCAATGCCCCAACATAGAACAACCAAATTTGATAGATGGTTTTCTATTATTAACGTCATTATTTGACAGGTATTTGAACTGGATATAAACTCAAAAAGGGTGAACTAGCGGTGCGTCACCCTTTAAATGACATTGTTTTTTTTAACCCTAACCTAATTAACAGTTAAGGTCCATCAGTTAAGGTCCATCAGTGAAGGAAATATTTCCGGATTTTTTTATAGAAAATCAGAGAACGAATTAACTGCCTGAAAATAACACGCAGTTTTACTGCCCACAAAGAGAATATATAACATCCAGAATATCTTTATGTTCAGACAGTTTTTTATAAGTTCCAGGTAATACAGAGTCGTTAGAAATCCCTAGAGTAAGTTCTGAAATCTTCCACAGGAGCAGCTAATCAGAATGAAGTATTTTAAAATTTATGCAGTGAACACGTAGTCGATCTGCGAGAAAAACGGTAATAGCTCATCATTCGGCTGCCACCAACAAGAACGGTAACGTCATAATAAATTTAAGGTCCGCTGTTTCAGATCCCATAATAATTATAATAATTATTTTCGTTAAGTAGCAAATTAGTGTCGCAGACTAAGTAAATAAATTTGTCACTGCGATTTCTGTTTGAAACAAAAATCTTTAGTAAGAATTCCTCGAAAAAATATGTTCCACATAGCTGTATGACAGTTGAATAAATGAAAGATTAGGAAGAAAGTGAATTATGTATCACAGTAAAATTATAACAAACATGCTATACAAACACACAAAATATAAAACTTGAATCTTAAAATTAGAAAGGCCGTGATAAGACTAAAACGATTTAACGAAAAGGGAAACAAGACAAAGTTGGACAAAGCTCCTCCAGCTTCTAAGCGTTTGTGTATTATTTTCTTCATCTGTGTAATTGTAAGGTTCGACGTATATATTTTGATCATCTTTAGAAACACATATCGGTTTCGCTCTGATTAGAAATCGTCACTGTGTTAGATTAATGAGAATCAAAACACATCCAAAGTATTCATTGATTGTTGTTGCCCTTACTCGATGAAACTGGTCCATACTACATACAGACGTGGACACTACTTCTCTGGCTTCACTGTTGGGTTTCGTTTCGGTAAGTAAAGGGCGTAGCCAGCGCTTAAGCTAACTGGAGCAAGTGGCCCTTCTGAATTCTACATGTTCTAGGATGTTCTTCAACGTTTCTGTAACCGGTTTTGATGCTTGACAGCATCCTCAGAGGAGGTCTGTTTGTAACATCCAAGGTAATTCGCCTTAAGGTAGCCAGCTTCAGAGAATATTGTGAGCTGTACGACAGAGTCGCGATCTTGGGGTATAACTAGATCATAGTTTGTCACGACAACTCCAATTAACACAAAATGTTATAAATAAAGACTGTATCATACCTAACTACGCACCGAGATGTCAACTTTATCGTACAGCACACAATCAATTAATATAATTGTAGCTATTTCAATTTTGTCCGAGATCAGATCCTCAATCTTTCTTCTAAGCATAGCATCCTTTCTTGAATGTATAAATGACTTGATTCCTGATGTAACCTCACAGAAAAAGTCTACAGGTGATAAGTCTTAAGATGTCGCAGGCCACGACGAGGTCTATTTAGTCTTTTCAATATGAACTTTTAATGTATGATTTACT
Organism: Tillus elongatus; assembly: GCA_964006375.1. Taxonomy (NCBI): domain Eukaryota; kingdom Metazoa; phylum Arthropoda; class Insecta; order Coleoptera; family Cleridae; genus Tillus; species Tillus elongatus. The sequence goes on from OZ023265.1 coordinate 37,159,087, forward strand.
TGAAGGGTGTATAAACATATAAAAATTTAAACAGTCCTTAAAATTGTTTTCTAGGAGTTCCAAATCGAACTCGTTTAGGAGAATATTTCAAAAGATTGCAAGTCGTAGCTTTTCTATTAACGTTTTTTTTTGGGGGGGGGGGGGGGTTAGATTAAACCTAAATCACCTCTGGAGTCTTAGGGATGGTCACAAATAACAAAGTTAGGAGTAATATTATTGTGATTTTGCCACTGTTCACTTTTCCATAATGAGAATACGTTAATAAAAAGATATGAGGACACGATAACAAAAACTCGTGTGCAAATGAAAGATTCAGTATCCCACTGAAGTGACGTAAACGACACATGGGAATAAATAAATATATTCCACATGTGCCTTTTGTTTCGTCCAACGCATACACACAGGCACACATGTGACCGTGTGGGCTTATGTCAGCACCAGATCTCGATACTGCAATGTCGTCACGTTCGATACAAATGGGACGTATTTATTGAGGTCGATTACTTTGTAGTCAGCGCCCTGAATTAATTTAAGCCGAATGGAAAAGCGATGTAAAAGCAGGATCACACCATGCATACCTGATCTTCGTCCCCTTTTTCTCTACAATTTTTGTCTATAGGGCGTGTGAATAGGACTGGCAATCATCTTACCTGTTTTCTTGGAAAGACACACCATTTATATAGTTTATTGTAGAGATGTGCCATGGCAGAAGTACAGAGTGTTTCTAAATAAATGGGAAAGGAGCCCTCGGATAATAGAATTTTTGTGTGCAAGTAGTGCTCTTTATTGTATTCTCTTATTCACAAAAACCTTTGTTTAGCAATCCTTACAATATATTGCTCAAAAATAATGTATTTACACAAGTTGTTGCATATTTCAAACATTATTTGTTTAATAAATTAGAAATTTCTCTTGCGTTAGTGAATTTTCGTTAAAAAAATTCACTAATGAGGAGATCCCCCCTTTTAAAACACCTTAAAATTTGACAGTTTTTTTTTTTCATAAAATTGTAAATATCTTGGTATATCGGTTGGTAAATTGATTTTCTAATGTTGGATTATGGCATTTCTCTACTGAAATACCTTTTAATACTGTGATGAAAATGGGTCGAGCAAATTTTGTTGTGAAATGTGAAACTTTGCATCAAGTATGACATTAGCATATATGATTCTTTTGGAAAAACTCTAAGTAGAAATATTTTAAATAGATAAAACCACTTCAGCAGATGAGGATACTACATCTTAACGGGTCTTTTTGTATTTTCATAACTTCCAATGAGGCAAAAAATTTTTAGGTTAAGAAAATATGAAAAAATTCAAGGTGGTCTAAATTGGTTTAAATTTGGTAGGTGGCTAGAAAAAAAGATTTTGTATTTGACCTTTTTCGAAATTTGGAATTGAACTGAATTTTTTTAAATGTCAAATTTGACAGGTACAGCCTATCGATAAAAGAAAAGCCTCAACGTCATTTTGCATTACTGTTACATACAAACCACAAATTGGTTGTAATAAAAACATTCCCATATGATGTGGGCTTTAACAGTGGCACTGTATATATATATATATATATATATATATATATATATATATATATATATATATATATATATATATATATATATATATATATATATAGGGTGTTTCTAAATCGATGCGAAAAAACCCACACGAAATTACGGAATCTCATTTTCAACACCAGTTTTCATTAAATGTATGGCTTGCTGTCATTGGTGATGACTTAATTGGACCATATTTTCATCCGATAAGACTAAATAGAGAAGTGTACTGTCATCTACTCGAAGAAGAGTTGCCCCTACCTCTTGAAAATATTCCTTTACAGATTATACAACAAATGTGGTACATGCACGACGGGGCTCCGGCTCATTTTAGTATCAACGCTCGTAACTACTTGAACGAAGTTTACCCAAATCGTTGGATAGGTCGAGGAGGCCCACAGAATTGGCCTGCCCGATCTCCTGAATTGAATACGTTGGATTTTTGCCTGTGGGGTTTTCTGAACACCTTAGTTTATTCAAGTCATTTTGCAAACATCGATGACCTCAGAAATCATATTATCGCATCATGTGATACAAGAAACACACCCGGTATTTTTCATAGAATACGAAGTTCAATGAGAAACAGACTAGAGTGATGCGTTCTCTCCGAAGCGGGGCATTTTCAACATTTATTATGATGATACGTACTGACATTTTGTTAATATTTCTTTTCGTTTCTTAGTTTGTTAATTATTAATTTTTAAATAGTAGTACAATACCTAGTTGTTGTTTCTTATGAATTTTTGGAAATTAGTAAAAGCCAGAACAATACATATTAACATATTAGTGTCATTATGACGTTATTTGACAGCCTACCACGTACTTGTTTTTTCAGCAAATAACAACCACTGTAAATACATGTGACATGGATCTGAGTAATATTTTATTTTTTTGTGATGAAACTAACAATTTTATGAGAAAATGTCAAGACATAAAAAAGTTGCTAAATGAATCCTTCTTTCTAAATCATTTTTTTAAATAGAAAACGGTACACACAATAAAAAGTACTGATAAAAAGTAATAAAAAAAAGTTCCCATAAACATAGGTGCTAAAATGCACTGTTTCCAAGATACAAGGTGTTAATTTTTTTTGTAAAATAACGATTTGTAAAAAATAATTCATATATCTCCTCATTGATTTTTTTGAAATTTGGCAGCGTTGTTTGTAGGAATAATGGGCTGATTTGGCCCTAATTAGATGAAGACTGTTAAGTCCATTGGCATTAGGGGGGACACCTCAACAAAAATTATTGTTCGTGTTTGTGATTTTCTGTCTGATAGATGGTAATGCCATAAGAAGGTTTTTATTTTTTACAGTGTAAACGATTCAAAATACGAAGAAATTTCACGAGACAAAAACCTTGTAGTTTTAGTTTCTTTATCTCAAAATAATATACAAATTGTATTGCAGTCAGTGGCGTACATTTTTATGTAACTTAATTTTGTTGAGGTGCCCCACCTAATGCCAATGGACTTAACAATCTGTATCTAATTAGTGATAAATCAGCCCATTATTACTACAAACAACGCTGCCAAATTTCAAAACAATCAGTGAGGAGATATTTGACTTATTTTTAAGAAACCGTTATTTTACAAAAAAAATTAACACCTTGTATCTTGGAAACAATGCATTTTAGCACCTATGTTTATGGGAACTTTTTTCATAAAATGACCTGGGAAATCAACCCCTTAAATATTGCCCCGTCTTTTTTAAACAACCTGTATATATATATATATATATATATATATATATATATATATATATATATATATATATATATATATATATATATATATATATATATATATATATATATATATATATATATATATATATATATATATATATATATATATATTATAACCAGATCCTCAGCCCGACGCCGGACACGCCACTGGAAACCCAATCTCCGCCAGAGGGAGATCTCTAGATGAAGCCGGAAGCGCATGAGCTGCCGCCGGTAAAACAGGTAGAAGCTAGAAGTCAGCTGTGTGAGGTTCGGCAGAACTCAAGATGTCGAAAAGACGTTATTTTCTATATTGAACAATGTTCTGTTTTCTTTTCATGTCCTATTATTCAGAAGTATTAATTAGTTTCGTTATTTTCCCGTATTGAAATGTTAAGTTTAGTGTTAATAAAAATCACAATAATAATACACCGATTTCATTAACTACCACGGCTTACCAGAACCCACGTGTGACAAAACCACCGTCACATAATAAATATATATATATATATATATATATATATATATATATATATATATATATATATATATATATATATATATATATATATATATATATATATACATATATATATATATACATATATATATATATATATATATATATATATATATATATATATATATATATATATATATATATATATATATATATATATATATATATATATATATATATACTTTCGTAAGCATCCAACTGTCGCGATTGACTGCGATTTTTGAACACGGATCTCCCCATTAATGATTTTTTTAAAGAAAATTCACTAAAGGAACAGAAAAATATTATCATTAGCACAAAAGTGACATGGAAAATAGTGGAGTAAGGTGAAAGTTTTCGAAAAAAGATCTCGAAAATCATTAGATTTTTAGTAATGATATATTGCTTATGATAGCTTACCATCTGCGATACGATTGGTTTCAGGATTATCCATTGTTTACCGCACACCTGTATAGTATAGTATAGATATATCAAAAGCTCGGGCTTTTCTTATTTTTTATACCGATAAAATTAAACATGTACTTTTCAAGAAAGTGAGCGGCTGAAGCTAATTTATAACACTTAGGCCATGATCTCACGCCAAACAAGGTTGTTGGAAACAACTAATAAAGAAAAATAAAGTTATTCAAATCTGATAAAGGGAGCCTGTCGACATAACTTTAAACAATTTAGCTGATGGTAAAATCAATGTAGATCAGACGAAAAGGTAATAAAAAAGCAATTAACACCGCCCATTAAATCCACCCACCATAACAACACGAGTAAATCTACAAAAAGGACGTATAAATCAAGGCATATTTGTCAACATTAGTGTACAGTAATACACTTCATCCCGTGGCATTCAATTTTCGGTATTCATAACATCATAAATCGTCCGTGGAAAGTTTGTTACGCCTTTCATAATTAGGTAATGGTGGACACCCCGGTTGCCTGAAAAAGTGATGGATGTATAAAGTTTTAGATTCGGTGAGCCCATGAATCCGAAACCCTTAATGAAAAAGATGTTCCTTATTGCCTTGTCCTCAGCGCCTTAACGATGTAGTGATCTTAAGTGGATAATTTCTTTATTCCAGCCAATTTGTCTCCACTTATAGTTAGGTGTTATTTATAAAACGCACAAAACGAACTCAACAAACTTAAATGGGAAAATAGATGACCCTAATAAATGTCAACGATTGGAATTAAACCGGGAGATTAGGTTTATAATCAGTTAGTACTGGTAATCTAACACTTAAGTGTAATTTGAAGTTTTAGAAAAACCTAATATAAACTCATACAAACATAAATGGAAATGGTATAGCGCTGCCCCTAGAAACGTAGTTCTTGTTTCTTAATACTGCAAACATAGAGCCACAGAAACATGAGGATTTTCTGTTTCATGTTGTTACGGTTGCAAGAATTTCTTTTTTTCATGACACAACACTTAACACATTTTTAGTGAATTTTCTTTAAAAAATTCACTAATGAGGAGATCCTGACTTCTAAATTTTGAAAAAATTTCTTCAAAGGTGCGCTAATTAGGCCCCCTAGTTTTAATTTTACTGCTATATATATATATATATATATATATATATATATATATATATATATATATATATATATATATATATATATATATATATATATATATATATATATATATATATATATAGGCTGTTTCAAAAAACATGCACCATCGCTCGTGGGCCAATTCCTTACTAAAAAATAAGAAAAAAACTCTGGACGCAGCAAGTGCGTTATGGTAGTGAATTTTCATAAAAATCTTTTTAATAACAAATATGTGTGTTTTTTTAAGAAAGCAGGCATCAAATTTGGTTACCAGTATAACCTATATAGTAAAAACAATGTGCCATGTTCCATTAAAATAACTTTATTGTGTGAAAATGTACAAAAATTTCCAAAAGTAAACTTAAAATGTTCCCGAAAAAACACGTTTCTTGGTCAACCTTATAGGTTAATAGCAAATTGAGCTGTTCAAATATGAAACATTTGATCAAAATTCGCTACCATAACGCACTTGCTGCGTCCAGAATTTATTTTCTTACAAAAATGCATTATATTTCGATGGAAAATGCAAAAATGCAATAACATAAGGCGTGTTTGATTAAAAAAAGGAAATTTGTATCACCAACGACTTATGGGCCACCCTGTGATTGCAGAAATATTATTTTAAGATGTAGCTCAAGACACCCTATAATTAATATATACAAATTTTCTTCATATCTTATATAATAACGGATATATTAAACTTTATTAATTTTTTACGAAAATTCGACAAAAATTATATACCATTAAATGATAAACTCTATAGCTAAGGCTACTGCCAAGCATCAGAGAAAGGGTCTATTTGAAATGAATTTTCTGCAAACATTTTAGTAAAATGAAGGACTATGAGGGTTGAAACTAAGACTTTAGGGTTTGTAAAACATCCTTCTTGAGACATTTTATTTCTATAGCCCGTATTAGATTTAAGTTATTTGCCTAAATGTTGCCAATTTTGACATTTTAAATCGCCACTTTGACGTTTTGAGGAAAACCCCAATTTATTTATTTTTAAATGCCTATAACTTTTTTGTCTTTTGACCTACATAGCTAAATTTTGGCAGATAACTTACCTATAAGGATGTAAACCTGCGTACCAAATTTGGTTGCCCTTACTTTGTAAATTCCGGAGATATAAATTTTTTTCGAAAGAAAACACAAAATTTTCCGGGAAAACCTGGGCAGATTTTCCTGACTAACGAACTCATCCAAGCCATTTGCAAAAGAATTTTTTTCTCCAAATTTGATCAAAATCGGCCCATTATTTTTTGAGTTATCGGTGTGATACATATATATATATATATAAATATATATATATATATATATATATATATATATATATATATATATATATATATATATATATATATATATATATAAATATATATATATATAAACATATAAAAATTGAAACTGACCCCGGATATGTTTTCTGGGGGGCCTAATTAGCGCTCATTTGAAGAAATTTTTTCAAAATTCAAAAGTCGGGATCTCCTCATTAGTGAATTTTTTTTAAGAAAATTCACTAAAAAGTTCCTGTGCACATGTGCCCGGAAACGCAGAGTTTCCAATATACAGGGAGTTGAATTTTAATTTTTTTTTTAATTTTTTATAAATAATTTCAAAACCACTGGATTGATTTTAATGAAACTTGGAACTTGAAAGTGTATTATGAAAGTGCATATTTTCAAGTGAACATCTACTTACAACTGCGTCAGTGGCGTGCGTACGGGGTAACTGTAAAAATTCATTTAGGGAAAAATATGTGCGCCACTGTCTTTTTCCAATTTTGATACATCAGTTATGAAGCTTATTACATAAGCCACAAAAGCTGCCTCTTGGTATTTTTTCGTTCAGGGTATCCCCTAGGAGATATGATTAATTTTATAAAAAGAGGCAAAGTACCGATTCGTTGGAGTAATGAAAACAGTAATCGTAAAGTGCCATGAAACTATAATTTTTGACAGTTCTCTAAATTCTACAATTTTGAAGTGCTTTGTAGGCGTCAAAAGAGTTTTCGTGCTATTCTTCAAATTTTGATACGGTGCAGTATTTTCGTTTTTAGTTATTTGTTGATACTGAGCTGCTCATTAATATTATTTCCTCCTCTCAAAATGGTTTTCATTAAGTACACTTCAGCGGATTTGACTGATATGTTGTTAATTTATGGACAAACGAATCAAAATGCTAGACAAGCTGTGCGAGTTTATCAGGAAACTTATCCGCAAAGAAGAATTCCTGACAAAAATATTTTCCCACGTATTGTAAGACATTTGAGAGAAACTGGTTCTTTAAAACCTTTAAAAGCTGACTCTGGACGCAGAAGATACCGCCGCACTGTACGAGTTGAAGAGGCAATATTAAATAGAGTTGAACGTGATCCTAGTACAAGTAAGAGAATTATTGCCACCGAACTGGGTAATATTTCGGCATCATCAGTTCACAGAATTCTGAAGGATCAAAGTTTATATCCCTATCATTTTACACGTGTCCAGGAACTTCTACCTAGAGACTTTCCACCAAGGGTAATGTTTTGTCAGTGGTTCTTAAACAAACTTAGGCACGACCAAAATTTTTCTAAACGTGTACTATTTACTGATGAGGCGTCATTTACGCGAAAAGGTATCGTAAATTTTCACAATTTACATACATGGGCCGATGAAAACCCACACTCTCTAAGAGTTGCAAATTCGCAGTATCAATTTTCCATCAATATTTGGGCTGCTATTATTAAAAATCACATAATTGGTCCTGTTGTTCTACCGAATCGTCTTGACCATGAATCATATTTAAACTTTTTACAAAATGATTTGCCGTTGTTACTACCGCTTTTTATGAGAAATGGTACAATGTGGTTCCAGCATGATGGTGCGCCCGCACATTTTGCAGCAGTTGTAAGAACATATTTAGCCAACACATACGGTCACCGATGGATTGGTCGTGGAGGTCCGGTGTCATGGCCACCTCGATCTCCGGACCTGAATCCTCTCGATTTTTATTTGTGGGGTCATTTAAAAGAAATAGTGTATAAAACACCAGTAAATACACGAGAAGAATTGTTGGGAAGAATAGAATATGCATTTGACAGCATTAGAGAAGATCAAAATATTTGCAGAAGAGTAAGAAGATCTTTGCGCAGAAGGTTAAATAATTGTAACGACGCTAATGGTGGTCACTTTCAACATTTTCTTTAGCTTTGTTATTGAAGTCAATTGAGTAATGTACAAAAAACAAGAGTTTGGAAAAATCATGGTGTCTTTACGATTACTTTTTTCATTTTTTATTTTTATTTTTTATTTATGATTTTTTATCAATGTTTGTAATATTCATTTCAATGTTTATCACCAATAAGTTTTACGTAGGTTAGTTATTTGCACGTTTATTGCTGTAATGTTTACTGTATGTTTTGTTTTTCATATTCTTATGGTTGCAGTAAACATATATTATTATTATTATTATTATTATTACGCTGACTAATTGGTACTTTGCCCCTTTTTATAAAATTAATCATATCTCCTAGGGGATACCCTGAACGAAAAAATACCAAGAGGTAGCTTTTGTGGCTTATGTAATAAGCTTCATAACTGATGTATCAAAATTGGAAAAAGAGAGTGGCGCACATATTTTTCCCCAAATGAATTTTTACAGTTGCCCCGTACGCACGCCACTGACGCAGTTGTAAGCAGATTCTCACTTGAAAATATGCACTCTCATAATACACTTTCAAGTTCCAAGTTTCATTAAAATCAATCCAGTGATTTTGAAATTATTTATAAAAAATTTAAAAAAAAATTAAAATTCAACTCCCTGTATATTGGAAACTATGCGTTTCCGGCCCCATGTGCACAGTAACTTTTTTTCTTATTTTTTAGTAAGGAATTGCCCCACGAGCGATGGTGCATGTTTTTTGAAACAGCCTGTATATATATATATATATATCACACCGATAACTCAAAAAATAAAGGGCCGATTTTGATACAATTTGGTGAATACCTTCCCTTTGCAAATGGCTTAGATAAGCTCCTTAGGTAGGAAAATCGGCCCATGTTTTCCCGGAAAATTTTGTATTTTCTTTCGAAAAAAAATTATATCTCCGGAGATAACAAAGTAAGGGCAACCAAATTTGGTGCACAGGTTTATGTCATTATAGGTGAAATACCCACCAAAATTTAGCTCTGTAGGTTAAAAGATAAAAAAGTTAGAGGCATTTAAAAAAAATTGAAGCTTTTCTCAAAACCTCAAAGTCGCGATTTAAAACGTCAAAATTGGAAACATTTAGGCAACAAACTTGAAAATAATACAGGCTATGGAAAGAAAATGTCTCAAGAAGAGTGTCTTACAAACCCTGAAGTCTCAGCTTCAACCGTCATTGTCCTTCATTTTGCTAAAATGTTTCCAGAAAATTCATTTCAAATAGACCCTTTCTATGATGCTTGACAGTAGCCTTAGCTATAGAGTTTATTGTTTAATGGTATATAATTTTTGTCGAATTTTCGTAAAAAATCAATAAAGCTCGATATATCCGTTATTATACAAGATACGACAAAAGTTTTTATACATTAATTATACGGTGTCTTGAGCTACATCTCAAAATTTATTTCTACAATCACAGGCTGGCCCATTAGTCATTGGTGATACAAATTTTCTTTTTTTTTAATGTAACACGCCCTATGTTATTACATTTTTGCATTTTCCATTGAAATATAATGCATGTTTGTAAGAAAAGAAATTCCGGACGCAGAGGTACAGGAGAATATGCAATCGCTAGAAAAGAAGTATGATATCCTTGTCAAGGGAAACATCAGACTCGAAGATAGCCACGTAAGAATTATGGTTCCCATATTTAATGGCTCAGTCCCATGGGGTACGCCAGTTTGAAGCCGCTGCTACAGCAAATAGTTGAGACGAGAGACAGAGAGAGAGAGAGAGAGAGAGAGAGAGAGAAAGCGACCTCGTTAATAGTAGCTCTCAGAGGAGATGATCTAGATGTGCTTCAAGGTATTCCCAGGGAAGAACCGCTGAGTTTTGACAGCATCAGACATCAATTAGAAATGAGGTTTGGCGACCAGCATTTACAACAGTTGTATCGATTGTAGTCGAAAAATCGTTGTCAGAAATCGGGCGAAAGTCTCCAACATCTCCACGCCGACGTTGTCAAACTGACGCGGTTAGCCTATCCCATAGCTCCGATAGAGTTTTTAAACCAGCTGTCAGTGCAAACCTCCATTGATGCCTTTAGAGATACCGACACGCAGCAGGCGCTGAGGATGACAAGACACAAAAACTTGAACGATGCTTTGGCACATTACTTGGAGTTTGAAGCGGCAAAGCAAGCGTCGGAAAGTCATGTGAAAGTTCGCAGTCTCCAGGTCCAAGAAGAAAATAAAACAGATTCATCCAGGATCATGCAGCTACTAGAGAAAATAGCAGAATAAATAAGGCCGACCTCTCATGAACACCCAATAAGAGCTCACCGTGCAAATGCCTTGCGCTGCTGGAACTGCGGCAATGTGGGACATATAATTAGCGAATTTTGGGCTCTAAGATCACTCCTACGGGAAAAAGTGAAGCTAAGGCCGGTAACCATTTCTCAGGTTAGCGATTCTGGCAGCGCTCTCGTCTTAGACGGATACGTAAGTGGTAATAAGACCCAGATGGTCGTCTACACAGGCGCACCTAGGACGATTATTCGCCGCGACATGGTTCCAAGATCGCGAGTAAGAGAACCAGACAGAGTGTACAGAGTAAATGCGGCCGGTGGTGATCAGATCCAGGTATTTGGCGAGACTGACGTGAGCTGCAAATTGGGACATGGAACCCCGTAGAACGTAACAATAACAAAGTACACCGATACAAAGATGAATAAAAGTATACTATAAGAGGTGAGGGAAGAAAGTTGCTTGCTGAAAGAAATTGAGTGAAGTAGGATCAAATCTGTTGAATATATCCGGTGTCATAATAAATTTCTGACATCACTTAAACGAAACGTACTTGTAAAAAGCAAAAGAGGTAGAACAGGAGCAAAACTAGCCCAATTGATGACATTACAATGAACTGAAACGAGTGACAAGAACGGCATCGCCTTTTGATTGTGATCATGACATTCAGTATGTATCAAATGAGACAATGTATGTAATAACAACTACTTTTTTTCGTAGAGTATGCTGCAATAAACTTTACGACTTTTGCTGTAGAAATCTGTATCCAAATCTTCAACCTGTTACAAAATTAAGCGACCTCAGGGCTCCCGTTAGGCTTGGTTAATTAAAAATTAACTACAGTCAATTAACCAGCGTCGACCTTGTTTATTTACACAGCAGCAGCTGCTGTATTTTACAAATCTCGCATTCAAGCATCTCACCAGCCACCAAATACCCGATTTTATACAGCTCAGTAAGCACTACTTCTACAAAAAGATTACAAAAAATCCATTAAAACTTCATTTGGGAAAGATTCAACCATCACAATTTAATGAAGTTTCCAGAACTGAAGAGGCCTTGCCTTTATGCAGAAAGTCTCAAGATGTGCCAGCTATACGTGCTGAATATGGTTATTTGCTTTCTGGATGAATCTCAAGAATAATTTATTCGTACGTTCACCTCACGAACTTCTTTCACTACTTAGTCGATCGAGATCTAAAGTTACTGTCCATTCAACTTAATTCAAAGTGCATCTAAAAGACCCTACTTTATTTCTGGAATCGTAAAATTATTCCTTAATAGCCCAGCTTTCGGCGTTTGATATCGACATAATGTTAAACTTTCCATTTCATAAACAAGATTTACTACATCATTTGTCTGTTTATTTAGGATTATATCCACAAGCAAATTGGTAGTTATTTATCTTAATGGCTACATATACACTCTCTCTATAAATCGCTGGAATATCACCACAGTCGAAGGGCGATGTCGCCTTGTCGTCACACCCATGACTCTGACTCCAACAACTCTACATTTTATTGTAACTAATGTTTGTCATAATGCTTATCTACATACAGTGTGTTGATAAAGTTTAAAACACAATTCATAAATGCGTTATTTAATTTTCTCAAGAAAAACGCTCGGACATGGTAATTTTGTCTTTTCCATTGACAACTTATGACGAAAAAATTACTTTTGTGACGTCACCTATTTCGGAATGATGACCTCATCAAAACTTGTTTAAAATGACAACCATATTTTTTTGCTGTTTTTTCATAGACCTGCTTACTACTTAAATGGTGATGAAAAAAATTGGTACTTGACATAACAATTTTTTTGAAAAAATTCCATTATTTAAAAAATGGAAACGTAAATTTAATAGAAATATTTCTCACCGTTTTTATTTATGACTAGTTTTATTTAGAATACTGAGGATTTCCTTCACTTTTCGAAAGAAATGAACACTTAATTTTGTGATACGTTGCCATGTAGCTAGGTATTTGACAGGTGGAATAAAAAGTAAAATCAAAATGAATTTTTAACAACACTTGTGATAATTGATTGATTATTTGCTGTTATCAGTATTTAGTTATCGGACTTTCATCGCAGTATGGATTTGGAATTCAGTGAATAAAGACAATAATGTTAAATCGTGAATTAACTTCAATTATTCTGCCGCTTAAATTAATTAATAGTCTTAGTGGTGAAAGTGTAAAAGTGCTAAAACGAATTAATTATAATTCGAATTTAACAAAAATGGGACGTTTAACCGAAAGGGAAAAATATAGATATTAATGATGATTGTATATGGCAAGTGAAATCATCAGGAAGGTTGCTAGTTATTTAACCAACATCCTGATAGACCGCTAATTGCAAGATCTACAGCCAGCAAATTGGTTACCAAATTCACAGAAACGATATCTGTAAAATACTTGCCTCGACAAGGTCGCTCTCGAATAAGTGAAGAAGTCAAATTGGATATATTGCTTGAATCTTAAGAAAATCGCCAACATTCTACAAGGCATCTAGCCCTAAATAACAACGTGGACCAATCTTTCGTGGTAAAATTATTCAAAGAGAAGTGTCATCCTTACAAAATGCAATTGATACACAAGCTAAACGATGATTCAAACCGCCGCGCCGTTTACAGTTTACAGCAATGTAACACTGCGATTAAGATCCCAATTTTCTTCATAACATTGTGTTTTCTGATGAAGCCACTTTTTGCCTGAATGGGACAGTAAATCGTTGCAACTCAAGCTATTGGTCACCGGAAAATCCTCATTGGACTCAAGACTCCCACTGTCAACGTCATGGCAAACTGAATGTATGGATGGGAATAATCATACGGAGTTTGGTAGGTTACTTTTTTCAAGGAGATCTTACAGCAGCACGTTGCCTAAATTTATTGCGATTGGATTTAGTGCCAGCTCTGACAGTAATTTTTTCAAATAGTCACGAGGCAGACGTTCCCAATCAAGATATTTAATTCCAGAAACTTTGGTGTAGACGTCCGTCATTATCTAGATGCCACATATCCTGAAGGCTGGACTTGACTTCCTTGGATTTTTGTTGTGGGGTTATTTAAAAACGACAGTTTAATTCAACACACCAAATAATTTAGAGGAGCTACAGCAAAGAATTTGCGCTGTAGCGGAGCAAATTGGTCCTGAGATTTTTAGGCGCAGTGTACAAAGTTTTTACACTCTTATCGGTCAATGCCAAATGGAAGGTGGAGAACCATTTTCCTTGGGTCCATAATTTTTCCATTAAACTTACGTTTCAATTTTTATATGTTTACACACACATACATAATTATATATATATATATATATATATATATATATATATATATATATATATATATGTATATATATATATATATATATATATATATATATATATATATATATATATATGAGACATACTTGGTTCTCGGGTTGAACCGCGTCCAGAATTTATGGAACCTTGACGTTTCGGCTCCTGTTTTGAAGCCATTTTCAAGAGGAAGAGGAGTTGGGGCCTATTAGCCTGGAGAAAATGGTGGACGGAGTTCAGGTAAGAATTTAGGCCACATATATTCGAGAAGGATATCTTAAATCTTGATGCTGGCGCTCCCTGTACACCCATCTTCCGAAGATCCGAATGGAGGGGTATTTTACCTCCGGAATCTTTTGTACAAGGACGAACCAACATCATTTTTGTTTATAAGGGAAACCGACTCATACACCAGAATCGGAAATGTCTGTTGGGACTTCACCGACCCTTCGATGTAAGGGGTGGTACCTCCTCAGGCGTGAATAAAATCCTTTCCTATCACGTAAAGGAAAATTCCACTACCACCTACTATATTGCAAGTATACCACACCAGCCAACTATTTAAGAGCTCCGAACTAGGACCCTTAAATCCCATCTGCAGATTCAGAGTCAATTTGTATATGTTTATATATATATATATATATATATATATATATATATATATATATATATATATATATATATATATATATATATATATATATACATAACATATACGTGTGTCATCGTTAAAGTCCGTATCATATATCATATGGGGCGTTTTTTTTATTATTATTATTTAATTTAACACTTTTTTCATAACTCAACAAATAAGAAGTTTTTTCAGGTCTCGATAACATTGTTAATTAAACATTATAAAACTAATAGCATTTTTGTGTAGTTTAATCATTTAAACTTTAGCTGGTACTTTAAAGTAAATAGAAAAATTGTTAATTTAAGCGCTTTGACTTCATGACGCAGCGCTAAAATTAGACCGCTAAAAAATACATTCCATTGAGTCGAAATTGAATCAAGCTTTCTCTAGCGAATTCCTCGAAACATCCGTTACATATTAATATTTAATGGTTTGTCATGACTGCGAGGATTCTTTCAATTTTCATAACGCCAACATCGAGCTTCTCGGCAAACTCGTTAAAATGTTTGTTAAGGATTCAGGACGCAGGGAAAAGCCTAGAAAACATAAAACCTGGGATTCGTAGAATTTACAGAAATGGAAACCCGTCGGATCCGTGACTTTCCTCTAAGACAACACAAATCGCATTTATACCTCTGAATCCAGCTGCCGAGAGGAAACTAGATAACAAAACCGATTCTTTGTCATCATTTACGTTCGTCCTATTGATGGCATTGTGGACACTTAACCATTGTTGAACCACATGTCTGTTACGAATTGGTGTTTCTTTTTCGGCAAGTATAGTGCGTGTTATTCAATCTTAAAATAATTTTAATTGGCATATACAGGTGTTACATAACTGAATCTCAACAATAAAGATGGTTAATTTGTGTAAAATTTAAAGAAAAAAGGTCATAAAAACATAGGTCCGTTTTCGTTTTATTTTTGAAATACATGGTGCTGCTAATTTTTTTGAAATATGTTTTTTTATAAGTTGGAAAGTAGATAAGCAATTTTTATGAAACGAGAATTACGGGTAGAAACACATTTTTATAAGTACACCTGTGATCGTTTCGCTATCGAAAGTAGCGTCATCAGAGGGAAGAATAGACAAAACGAATAAAACTAGAACCAGCATTAATATATTAACTAATAAGCAATTCTAATATATACAGGATGTTTCAAAAATGATGGTCTATGTTACAGCTGCACATTTAGCACAGAAAAATAAGACTATTTTTTTATATTAACATAGGTCCACAAATGCTTGTTTTTTTTTAAATACAGCGTGTTACAGTTATTTGTTGTCAGTTTTTCACGAATAAGTCCGAGTCAAATTAAAATTTTGGCGTAAAAATTGGCATGTGGGGGTTTTGAGCGCAAGAAATTTAAATGTGTTATTGCTAATAACACTGCTGGCAGAGGGCGCCACCTGTAAGACATGGCTTGCATTCCATTGGCTATAATTTTTTGACACCCAGTAATATCGACCTACCGTATAGCTACAATTGCAGCGCTTATCATTTGTGAGCAAAAAATGTTAACTTGGTTTAAATCTCTCAGACATACCTTTTTCGAGATATTTCAATTTTTATATGTCGATGTCGCTCAAAAATTAATTCTGCGACAAATTGTAGGAATACATTTTTCACATTTTAATTGCTATCAGTATGTATAAACTCAATTTACTTATTCTCTAGTTAAAAACTAAAATCTTACCAGAAAAAAAGAACTGACAAGACACAATCATGAAGATAAAATAAAAAGCCATGATAACAAACTTTGAACAAACCATTTAGCAACGTGGTTTTCATCCTTACGGGACTTGACTTTTGCGTTTTCGTCGTGACATATACTACATTTGACTTTTACGTTTGAGACTACTCACTATTTTTTAATAATTGATTGTATTGTCCGTAAATTTTCTAATTAAATATGAAAGCCTTTACCAACAATGAACTAACAGACATGCATGTTATGTATTCACGGGCTTTTGGTAACTATTATGAGGCGAAACGACTGTATAAAGAAGCCTTCCTAAATCGGAGAATTCCAGACAGAAGGACGTTTCAACGGATTGACAACCGTCTGCGAGAAACAGGTACATACTTACATTATCTAATACATCGATCTGTCTCTTTCGAATATATATTTTGCTTACCAGGTACCCTTAATAAAGTTACTGCTGATCGAGGCAGACCACGAAGTGCACGAAATCCTGATTTTGAAGAGGCTGTTCTGGATGAAATTGAACAAAATTCAAAAATAAGTACTAGGGAAATGGCCAATCATCTGGGAGCATCCAGTGCAATGATATGGGGAGTTCTTCACGAGCAACAATTGCGTCCATATCACATCCAACGTGTGCAGGCACTATCGCCTGAAAGAGATTTTATACCTCGCCTACAATTTTTCCAACGGTTTATTCAACATAATAATGTAGAGAACTTGTTGAATTGTGTATTGTTCACTGACGAGTCTGGATTTAGGCGCGACGGGATCGTCAATTTTCGTAACAGCCATATTTGGGCTGACGAAAACCCCACGCAGTTTTTGAAAGGCATCATCAACAGCAATTTTCCACAAATATATGGGCTGGAATTGTAGGGTGTAATTTGATAGGACCAATTTTTTTACCTCACAGACTTAATGCTACAGCTTATATTGAATTCCTGCATAACCAACTAGATGGGTTACTAGAAAATGTACCTCTTGACATAAGATATAACCTGTGGTTTATGCATGACGGAGCCCCTCCACATTTCGCCCTAAATGTCAGAAATTACCTAAGCAATACTTTTGGACGCAGATGGATCGGACGCGGTGGACTTCAGCCATGGCCGGCTCGATCCCCTGATTTAAATCCTATGGACTTTTATTTATGGGGGCATCTCAAAAGTATTGTTTATTAAGCAAATGTTGAAAATGTTGATGATCTGCAGCAAAGAATTCTACTTGGATGCGAACAAATTAGAAATACACCAGAAATGTTTCACAGAGTACGGCGTTGTATGCTCCGCAAAATACGAAAGTGTATTGAAGTGAAGGGTGGCCACTTTGAACATTTATTGTAGTCAGGTATCATAAAATGTTATACACTTTTTTATTTGTTGTTTTATTTGTTGCTAAATTTGCAGACAATACAATTAATTACTTGAGAAAAATTTATTTTTGAGCGACATCGACATACAAAAATTGAAATATCTCGGAAATGGTGTGTCTGAGATATTTGGATCAAATATACATTTTTTGCTCACAATTGATAAGGGCTGCAATGTAGCTATACGGTAGGTCGATATTACTGGGTGTCAAAAAATTATAGCCAATTGAATGCAAGCATAGTCTTACAGGTGGCGCCCTCTACCAGCAGTGTTATTAACAATAACATATTTAAATTTCTTTTCCTCAAAAACCCCCGCATGCCAACTTTCACGCCAAAATTTTACTTTGACTCAGACTTATTCGTGAAAAACTGACAAAAACAAATAACTTTAACACGCTGTATTTAAAAAACTAAGCATTTGCGGACCCATGTTTATATTTTTAAAAATAGTCTTATTTTTTGTGCAGAATGTAACATAGACCATCAATTTTTAACCACCCTATATATATACATATATATATATATATATATATATATATATATATATATATATATATATATATATATATATATATATATATATATATATATATAACAAATGTCGTTCCCAAATCATAATTTCTATATGTTTTGACACTTTATACGACGTTTAAGCGAAAAATATTTTTCTACACACATTGGCGTCATGGAAGTAATATATTAGACCATTAAATCTATAAGTTAAACTGCTGCCAACGCATAAGAGATAAGACCTATTTGAAATCAATTTTCAACTTTTAGTACATTGAAAGACAATGGCGGTTGAAGCAGATACTCAAGGCTTTCTAAAACAGACATCTTACCCCATTTTCTCTACACAATCCGCATTCTTTTCTATAATCATTGTTTAAAAATCGCCTATTTTAACGTTTCAAATATAATTTGTTAACCATAATGATAATTTAATAAGGCGTGGTAACCCTACAGCGACAATTATAGAGTGTAGCAGGTTTTTCATATTCAGTATTGAAATCCTAGGTTTACATTTGTCGGAAATTCTATTGCATACTCTATGAACTGAGAGCCATAAAACAATGAACTATAAGAGTTTCTGAGCTTTTTAGTCACATAAATTATAACCTGACCGTGTCCTTTGCGTAATGTAGCTGTTTAAAGCATGTTTAGCCACAGCATAATAATAAGAACAACAGTTATGCTGTGGTTTAACTACATGGGGACAATACGAAGCCTCTACCGCAGTGTCGTCAATATATTTCATTTTAGCACATGTAAATCGACTGCCAGTGCCGAAAACAGCTCTCAGTTCATAGAGTATGCAATAGAATTTTCGGCAAATGTAAACCTAGAATTTAAATACTGAATATGAAAAACCTGCTACACTCTATAATTGTCGCTCCAAACCGTCACAGATATGAATATTTTACATTTGAAATGCGGAGGGCGCGGATCACAAAGCTCTAGGGATTCTTTACGGTTACTTGGTTTTCATACCTCTCTAATTCAAATAGAATATGTTAACCTTTGACCGTCAACCTGCGATATGGCAGGGTGCGTAGAATATTTTTAAATGTGTCCAGGTGATTCTGTTTCAAAGATTAATAATACAAACATTTAATGTGCATCCAGAAAAAAATTATTTTACGTACATACAAATGCACATAAGTATTTTAATGTATTACTGGGTATTTAAGACCCGTCTTCATCACAATGTAAAGGCGATGACCCCTTGTTGCGATGACTCTCCGTCTCATCTCATTCATTTCATTGTACGATCCGCCCTTTATCAATTGGGAAAGGTTTTCCAGAAATTCTCCACTTGGCACAAGTCTTCTCTCTTTTTCCAAGCATGTGTCCTTAAAATAGTGTTATTAGTTGGAACGTCGGGCATGGTAAGCTCCTGAAATGGTGACTGGTATGTGACTTGTTTGGGGCATGATGTTTCTAGATAACCATTTTTCAGAGAATTTTCGTAGAAAACATTTTAGACGAATTTTCGTAAAGAACGTCAAGTGAATCTTTGCAATACTATTTTCCTAATAAAAATGTTGTCAATTTTTAGTGAATTTTCGTAGAAAAAATTCACTAGTGGGGAGATCCCGACTTTTGAATTTTGAAAAAAAAGTTTTGCAAATGAGCGCGAACTAGAAACCTTAGAACCCATATCCGGGGTCAATTTCAATTTTTATATGTTATATATATATATATATATATATATATATATATATATATATATATATATATATATATATATATATATATATATATATATGTGTGTGTATCACACCGATAACTCAAAAAATAATAGGCCGATTTTGATAAAATTTAGCATGTACCTTCCTTTTGTAAATGGCTTGGATAAGTTCGTTAGCCAGGAAAATCGGACGAGGTTTTCCGGGAAATTTTGAGTTTTCATGATTATTTTTCTCCAATTGTGTTGTGTATGCGGTGTTTCTTTAACACCGATCTATTTCCGCGACGATGACCAATTACCGACGCCAAGAAGCAGTTTCACCTCACTATCCTGGAAATTTTGCGGAAACCCCTGCCTTTCTGTAAGGAGGGTAGGGATCTTTAACGTGCCCAACATCGCATGGACATGGGACCGAAGGCTTTACGCCCCTTCTTTAGTGCGGAACGTGTACACATTGAACTTGCTCAAATGGCAGGTGGTAGTGAACATTTCCTTTACGTGATAGTAAAGGATTTTTTTCACGCCCGACGAGTTACCACCCCTTACATCAAGAGCCCTGTGAATTCCCAACGGACATTTCCGGTTCTGGTGTATGAGTCGGTTTATCTTATAAACAAAAATGATGATGGCTCATCCTTGTACAAAAGATTCCGCAGATAAAATACCCATCCATTTGGATTTCCGGGAGAGGGGTGTGCAGGAGGCGCCAGCATCAAGAGTTAACATATCCTTCTCATTTATATGTGGCCTATTCTACCCTGAACTCCGTCCATTTCCTCCAGGCGAATAGGCCCCAACTCCTCTTCCTCACCGAAACTCAAATCAGTGCCAAAACAGCCACTAATCACCTTAATATCTCGGGGTATGAGCTTCTTACTTCCTTTAGATTGCATGGAGGCATGTGCGCATACGTCCGTAGCTAGCTACTGTGCACCAGACTCCCCAATTTAGAAGCTGGGAGAAAAGATACTTTGGATGAAACTCTCTCTCAGGGCTGCAACTAAATTCATCTGTTACATTTACCAGGCACCTTCTGACAACAACTTTGTCCAGCTCTTCGACTACCTTTCTGAAAAAACAGAATATCTGATTTCTGAATATCCTTCCTCCGACGTCACCGTTCTTGGTGACTTCAATGTCTATAATAAGGAATGGCTAGGGTCTTCAAAAACCGATCCACAAGGACGAACAGCGGAGGCCTTTGCAGTCAGCAATTTTTAGCCAATATAGTTCAGCAACCTACTTACTTCCCTCGCATCCCAACACACTGCTCAAATCCCTTGGATCTCCTTCTTACTACAAAACCTGAATGCTATAAGACATCAGTCACCCCGCTTGGTCGCTCAGACCACGGCATAGTCACTGCTTCCTGTGCAATGCAACCAGAGGTCACACAGTCATCACACCCACGTATCGTTTGGCACTACAACTCCGCGAACTGGGACGAAATGCGGTATTACTTTTCCTCATTTCCATGGACGTCTGTCTGCTTCTCTCATCCTGACCCCTCTGATATATTACAAAACGTCACCGAAATTATCCAAGCTGGCATGGAATTATTTGGTTCTCTAAATCCTGTGACAATGCCAGACTTGAAAAGGTCAAAACTCACAAAACTCTTCTACACAATCCCAGTCAAGAAAACCGTCAAGCATTTAACGACGCAAGAAACCGCTATGTCCGCATTCTTTCTGAGGCAAAAAACTCGTTTAATAACCGCATCAAAAACGAAATTCTCTCAAGCTCCAACGACAGCAAACCCTTTTGGACTCTTGCTAAATCTATTGGGAATAATTTCTGCAAGAGTACGTTCCCACCTCTTGTTTCAGGGGTTGAAATTGTTTCTACCTCCCAGGGCAAGAATAAACTTTTTGCTTCGTTGTTCGCCGGCAATTCTACGCTCAACCCACCTCCAAATGTCACGCGTAAAATGACTGATATCACTTACAAAACTAAAAAAGTACGAAAGATGCTCTGTTCTCTTCTTACAAGGAAAGCCTCTCGCCTTGACGAGATACCAGCAATTGTTCTAAAAAATGCGCACCAGAACTTGCTTCTGTCCTGACTCATCTGTTTCAGACATCTTACAATGGAGGCATATTCCCTAGTAACTGGAAAACTGCTCGAGTACAACATGTCTCCAAGAATGGATCCAAAGCGCTTCCTAGCAACTACAGGCTTATTTCTCTCCTTTCAGTCATCTGTAACGTGATGGAAAAGTATAGAAACACCGAATTACTAAAATTTCTTGAAAAACACAGTCTAATCCACCGCAGGCAGTATGGATTCCGTCAGCGCAGATCAACTGCCGACCTCCTTTCCTTTGTCACCCATTCTTGGAACAAGTCTATGGAACTATACGGTGAATCCCAGATTGTCGCTCTAGACATATCCAAAGCATTCGACCAGGTCTGGCACGCAGCGCTGCTTAATAAACTTCCGGCATATGGCTAACCACCAAAACTCTGTACCTGGACAGCAAATTTCCTCTCCAACCGGAGCAGAGGAACAGAGCGAATACACCCCTTTACTGTCCAGGTCGCCAGGCATAGAACACCTTGTTATGCACGCTCTTTTGTCCCGAGGACTTCCAAGTTGTGGAATTCCTTGCCGGCAATTTACAACAGTTCTATTTTGCACTTTATTTTATTTTCAATTACGTTGTTCATTACTACTATGAACAATAAGCAACCGTAGCCTCCGTGTATTATAAACTCATCTATTTCTTTCTTTCCTATTCTGGTCGGTTTCCGAACGCATATGTAGCTTTGAAGTTATTTGTCAGGTTCATTCAGTTCCCTGCATTGAATTCTATTTTAAATTTAGTCCAGCTACTCAAAGAGTCAGCAGCTATGGTTAACGAAACATGTAGCGATCCACCAAATGGGTTCGAACACGTCAGAACAGTCCGAAAGCCATTAACCATTTCAAGCAACATCGGTGACTCACCAGTTTTGTCAAATGTTTTGTTTGTGTCTAAATGTGTTTTTGTTTCACACGAACTATAGCTTACCAATTTTTAGTAGAAACTAGCGGTTATAGGTACACTTTGGAGAACCCAATTAACCACATTTTTAAACCTGTCGGTTGTTTCACTAACAAGATTAGCGTCGTCAGAGGATGAATAATATCATCTTATGATGACGCTAGCCACGTAAGTGAAACGCCAGGTCTTACAAATGTATTGTGGTGAAGTACGTTTTCCAAAGTGTGTGTGTGTGTTTTGTTTCTTTAACGTCGGTCTATTTCCACGACTATGGCCAATCACCGACGCCAGGGAGCAGTTTCACCTCACTATCCTGTAAATTTTGCCGAACCCCTGCCTTTCTGTAAGAAGGGTAGAGATATTTAACGTGTTCAACATCGCATAGACACAAGAAAGACGACTTTACGCCCACCCAGAAGAGCGGAACGTGCAGATATTCAACTTGCTCAAACACAATGCCAGAACATCGGTTGATGTTAATGTTTGTACTGAAAAAGTGAAAGGAGAACCCTGGGATCGAACCCAGTACCCTTCGCTTCAGAGGCACACGTTCTTGCCCCTGAACCACCGAGGTTCTGTTTTCCAAAGTATATTACAGGTGTGAATCTACACTTAGTAAACTAGCAGTTATATATGCTCCCGCTATAGTCAATTCACAGAAAATATATTTTCAGTGTTCAAAGAGCGAACTTCGTAGAATTTATTGATAGATTCTATTTTCTTAAAAGTGATACCTAAATCAAGCGAGAAATCATGTATTTCGTCAAACACCAGTTTCACCAAAATCATAAAAAAACGTAGGAATTTTCTACTTACATGAACTTTTACTCCACAAAATTACTATATCAATATACTTTCTTCGTTGAGCCAACTAGATAAAATTAATGGAGCTGTTATACGTTAACGTCCCGTTTGTTTTCGAACAAGCGAATCTAAACTCTCCTCTGGGTCAAATAGAAATAAGCACGCAATAACATCGTATTAATTTAAAAGCTTCTGCAAGAACAAAATTGTACCAAACACCTTGTTTCCCTGTGTTCCTTCAGTCTATACGATAATTAGCAGTTTGCGTGTTAGGAGTCGGCAGTGTTCCCATTTTTTTTTTTTTTTTGTTCCCTCAGGGCTCGTCCGAACACTACTTAGATCATTGGCGCCAGAAGAGGGGTTATGTAGACCCACACTTTCGAGCAACCCGACCCAAAATATTAAAAAAAGATTATTCGCATGGTCTTTGGTGAGGCATATTACTTAAGCAAAAAATAACAAAAACACTTGGTATAACTTTACAGAAAATATTTATTTTTATTTAATATTCAGGACTTAAACTCAGTTAGAGTGTTTCGGTCTCACGGTCAATTTTGATAGATATACACTTTTTTATAGTGATTACGTTTTTTTTCGTACCCAAAATATAAAGGATGGTGCAAAAGTTACGGTGCATGGAGCGGTAGTAGATTCTTGGTATCAACAAATTACAATTTAGCCAAACTTATCCCAGTCCAAAAGTCACAATTAAAAAATTTAAAGAAAAATGGGGTATAGAGGCTGGTCCAAGTATATATATATATATGTGACTCTAGTGCTTTCTCTGAAACTATAAGATATTCGAAATTGGTTAAAATGAGAAAAAGTTATCATTTTTAAGCTTTTTAATATGACTTTTAAAGCGTTGCCAAATTGTTTTTCCTTTTCTAGATATTAAGGAAAATGTAAAAATGTCTCAAATGTTCTTTCGATAATATTTCAAAAACTATCAATCTCATAAAAAAAAAGTTCAAAAGATAATTTATTTAATTTTTTTATTCTCTATAAGATAGACAGCTCTGAATGACGTTCGATGTTTGAAATATCGAAGTTAACGCCCTTTTTTTCAAATACAGACCTGAAATTTTTATATCACCATATGAAAGGTAATTTAATTATAAATTCAACCATGTATCACAAATATATGCTCTCCGACGTTTCGGTACCGAAAAATTAATCATTAGTATTTTTTTTAATTGGGCCTTTTATACGTCCTGTATCATGAGTTTCGTAGTGTAGGAAGACTTTTTATTTACGTTTTACTACTTCTACAATTAAAATGAAGTGAATTGGATGGTTTACTGAATTGCAATTAGTGGTATAAACAATAACTAAATAATACATGCAGTTGACTCAGTAGAACATGAGGAAGCCAAAACTAAGTGAAACGTAAGACACGTTTTTACATGTGTCGCCATCTTGTTGCGGAACCAAGTAGTATGTTGTCACGGAAGCTCCAAATAACACAGAATGTTAAAAAATAGAGACTGTATACAACCAACTTGAGATTAGAGATTTTATTGTGAGTGGGCTATTCCAGTCCATCCACCGCGACCTTAGGTCTATAGTGGCTCACGTCCAATTATTTAGATTTCACCCATCAATTCCAGCTCCCTGAGGGAGTCGATCTTTTCTTGAGGGTGAAAGTTTGTTTGGCAGGTGTACTACCATCTGAGTGAAGTCGCTTGCCCGTTTCGAAGCTCAAAGAGAGATAACCTCTCTCCGAGTTCGTCTGGACCCGACATCCGTCAGTGTTTGCCTCGAGGCGGTATCATGAAGTCCCGCTTTCGAGCAGCATCTAATCTCCAGTTGTAATCCACCGCTAGAGACCTCAGCTCCCCTAAGGCTCTTCCAAACCTGACACCTAACAGTGTTAAGACTCAAGGTAACATCCCATCGAGTCCCGCTCCCGAGCAACACCCCAGCGAGGCCGTCCGTCCGTTTCGTAGCACACAGTATGGGCTCCAAACTCCGGCTGTTTACCACTCATCAGAGATCAGAGCCCCCCGGGACGTCTGGACACACGACACACGCCAGGGCTCAATCCAGGCCGGTATCATCTGGAACCCCGCTCCCGCGTTACAACCAAGCGAGGCCAACTGTCAGTCTCTGAGGCCACAGTGGAGGCGCCAAACCCCGGGGTGCATATCACTCCCCAGAGATGTCTGCCTCCCCCCAGACTCACCTGCACCAGACCCCCGCCAGTGTTTCATTGACTTGAGGCGGTATCATGAAGTCCCGCCCTCGAGCAGCATCCAGGCGAAGTCGTTAGCCTGTATCGATGCTCACAGAGTAGGCCCAAGTTTCCAGGTGTAATCAACCCCTAGAGACCCCAGCCACCTCCGGGTTCGTCCAGGTCCAACACCTGCCAGCGTTAGCTTAAATTTCACCCAACAAATCGAGCTTCCGACAGGAGACGACACCTACGAGGTGAAACTTTGTTTGACAGATGTACTGCCATCTGAGCGAAGTCGCTTGCCCGTCTCAACGCTCAAAGAGAGATAACCTCTCTCCAAGTTCGTCTGGACCAGACATCCGTCAGTGTTTGACTCGGTGCAGTATCATGAAGTCCTGCATCCGAGCAGCATCCAAGTGAGGTCGTTTGTCCGTTTCGAAGCTCACTGAAAAGGCCTCAACCCTTAGTTTAATTCCAGCCCTAAAGATCTCAGCTCTCCTCCGGGTTCGTCTAGACCCGACACCCACCAGTGCTAGACTCAAGGCGACATCCCATCGAGCCTCGCTCCCGAGCATCGCACAAACGAGGCTGTCCGTCCGTTCCGAAGCACACAGTAGGGGCCCCAAACTCTTGGTGTTTACCACTCATCAGAGTTGTCAACCCCCTCCGGGTCGTCTAGACACACGACACCCGCCAGCACTCAACTCAAGGCGGCACCCATCCGGAACCCCGCTCCCGAGTAAGAACTAAGCGCGGGCAACCATCCATTTCTAAGCCCAGGGTGGAAGCCTCAAAATCCAGGTGTACATCACTTCCTAGAGATATCCGCCTCCCTCCAGGCTCACATGGACAAAACCCCCGCCAGTGTTTAATTCCAATTAGTCGCCTTTTACGACAGGCAGGAGTTACCTTGGGCCTATTCTTTTAGTTAGTCCCCGGACCCACAGGGGAAACAACCAACTAACAATATAGTAAATTGTCAGCCCTGGCCCATTTCTTCCCCAATATAGGGACAAAGTATGTAAGGCTAGATGTATTCTCACCACAATTAGAACCGTAGACCGGTTCTATTACATAAAAATATCCATCCCAAGAAAGGTTCGACATTGATATTTGGCTTGAAATACTGGATTCACAAGTAGTGGGTCATTTCTTTTTCAACAAACACTTGACAGGTACAATATATATATAAGTTTTCCAATAGCTACTTTACCAGATTTGTTAGACGATCTGCAACTGGACGTGCTCAGGAATTTTGTTTTATAAAACAACAGCTCTAGACTTAGAGGATTTCATTTTGAAAATAGGGGAAGCATGTAACAAAATTAATCCAACAATGTTACAGAATATTCAAAGAGTAGTAATAAGAAATGCGCAGATGTGTTTGCGAAGTAATGGGGGTCACTTTGAACATCTAGACTGATTATCTTAATGTAGTAAGAAATGCTGGTTATTAATTTTAACACTCCTAAGAGTATTTTGAATTGGCTTCCTCAGGTTCCTACTAAGTCAACTGT
This sequence comes from Tillus elongatus, assembly GCA_964006375.1. Classification (NCBI taxonomy): domain Eukaryota; kingdom Metazoa; phylum Arthropoda; class Insecta; order Coleoptera; family Cleridae; genus Tillus; species Tillus elongatus. The sequence goes on from OZ023265.1 coordinate 37,186,559, forward strand.
ATGTACTACTTAGTTATTGTTTATACCAAATTGTAATTCAATAAAACATCAGATTCACGTAGTTTTAATTGTAGACGTAATAAAACGTAAATTTAAAGTCTTCCTATACTACGAAATTCATGATACAGGACCGTATGTATAAAGGACCCAATTCAAAAAAATATTAATGAGATATTTTTCGATACCGAAACATCAGAATTTATGATACATGGTTAAATTTATAATTAAATTTCCTATCCTATTGTGATATAAAAAATACAGGTCCATATTTGAAAAGTCTGGACGCAGCAAGTGCGTTATGGTAGCGAAGTTTTTTAAAAATATTTTTAATAGCAAATGTCTTTCTTTGATGAAAGCAGGCATCAAACTTGGTTGCCTATATAGTAGAAACCATGTACCATATTTCATCAAAATAACTTTATTTTTTGAAAATAAATAAACATTTTTCAAAAGTCTGGATGCAGCAAGTGTGTTATGGAAGTGAATTTCCATTAAAATGTTTCTAATAGCAAATGCGAGCAGGCATCAATCTGGGGATTTTCCTTCCCCGTCGCGTGCATACAACCACCCTCGCTGCATAAACCACAAGAAAAATGTCTTGTTCCTACCCGCTAAGGAAGATTTTTGTATATTATCAAACCATAAGTAATTTTGATAAAATATAGTACATTTGTTTCTACTACATAGGCTATACCTGTAATCAGATTGATGCCTGCTCGCATTTGCTATTAAAAACATTGTTATGGAAATTCACTTCCATAACACACTTGCGGCATCCAGAATTTTGAAAAATGTTTATATATTTTCAAACAATAAAGTTACTTCTATGAAATATGGTACATTGTTTCCACTGTATAGGCAACCAAGTTTGATGCCTGCTTTCATCAAAGAAAGACATTTGCTATTAAAAATATTTTAAAAAAAATTCGCCACCATAACGCACTTGCTGCGTCCAGACTTTTTTATTGCAAGATTTTTTTCACATAGTAACAGAAAGTATTGAAATTTTCGAATATTAATCGATTTCAAATTAACGGATTCAATTAATTGGTTTACCTTGAAAAGGATTAAAAAAATTATTATTATTTCCGAAATTATAAATTCATAATGCCTCAAATTGGACAGAACGTTTTTCTTCTAAACCACAACCTAGGTTTTTAGTTTTTTTATAGTTTACGTATTTTACTGGAGATTCCTCATGCAACTAATCACAATTAGTAAATTATTTAAATATATAATACTTAGGTAAGTATGTATTTTTACACATACAAAATAGTAGGTTTATAATTTTTACAATCAATTTCTGAGCAAAAAACTCAGACGTCTTATATTTAACTTTAAAATAATAGTAAATTGTGCTAGCCCAACAAGTAAAGTATAAATATATAATAATACTTGGTGAATTTTCAGATGAGCTCACGGAGGGCTTTTAGAAAAAAAAAACAGAATTGTGCTTAGAACCCACCTTGGATGCATAAAACACAAGAGAAGTTTCTTGCAAAGAACCCCCAAAAAATTATGGGACCAGGAGTGTTGCCGGGGAAGAAGAAACGAAAAATGCGAAAAAACTGCTTAGCCGAATCTATATTCCAGTATTATTATACCATTCTGCAATTACACCTCCTTAAAATCATGTTTACCCCGCACAGAACCTCTATTTGCCTCAGGTCCAATGCAATTCTTGTGGGTTATTCCCAAGAAATTTTGCTTGTGTGTTATGCATTGAAGGTGGTTGTATGCCTGCAGTGGTGGAAGTAAAACCCCCTGGACGAAGCACTCACCCCCGCCCCCGTCGCATGCTGTGGTTCTACGTCAAAATGTAGCTTTGATTTTTGCTCCTTCTATTGAAAAAATGGAGCGACGTATTTCGTTAGAAGAACATTTAAGCTATCTCTTTGAGAAAAAAACAGCTTTCTAGGTGTACCGAAAGCTTTAGTATAGACGATACAGACACATAGGCATTAAAAAATGCCCCAACTCAACCTGATTGTATCTGTTTCCCGAAAAAAACTTGATCGGCAAATATTGCCTGTTAAGGGCATTCAACAGGACAAGGTGTTGCCAACTGGCCAGCCATCCAAGTTTTGACCGTGCTTGACGCTGCTTAACACGCTATCATATCACAAACCCCAACAGACTAAAGTGATGATGGCTAGCGAATGAGGTGATTCAACGCGCGTCCTGGCATTAGCCAGCGTATTATATATGGTGCCGCATTGAAAACGAAACAGACCGATTTGCGTCCATAGAAATTTTTTTTAAGAAACGCTGAAAACGTCAATTTTAATATTGAGGGGGACATGTTTTGACATAAAACTCAACTTTGTCACATCAACCCCTTAAGGGTTGTGATAACAACCCTTATATTTTAAATAGGGAACATGGGTCGAGTGTTACATCATTTGAAAGCTCTTTCTTTTCTGAATTCAGCACACAAATTTTTTTGGGAGTTTAATCAACTCGTTTAAAAATTATTCACAGTTGAAGATGCAAAAACGCATTTCACTTATTCCGATAAGAAATGTGCTGATACTCAATGTTTTGTTGGTTTGTAAACACAAAATGGACTATCAGAACATTTTTTATCGGAATGAGAGAAATGTGGTTTATTATTTCAGATTATCGGTCGGTTTGATCGTTGATAGTACTACCGAAAATTAATTTCACAGTGGTGTATTCTGTAGAGGAAAGAGTTGAAATATATTTTTTTTCAAACACGATGACTGTGCCAACCGTACCGTAAATTTGTTTAATGAACGACATCCGAACAGACATGTTAACAGAAAATACATTTTGGAGTTAGTTGCAAAGTTTCGACAAAGTGGTTCAGTAGCCAACAAAAAACGGGATCGTGAACGTGATTTTCCGGTTTGAAATGAGACTACTGAGATTGAAGTTTTAGGACAAATTGCTGCAGACCCAACTTTGAGCACGAGAAAATTGGCCACTGTTTCAAACATCAAAAGAAGAACTATTCAGAGAATATTGAAGCATCATAAATTTCACGCGCATAAAATTCATCTTGTACAACAACTGAATGAAGATGATTTTGATCGGCGGCTGGAGTTTTGTGAAGTTATGACTGCACGAATAGCTGTTAACGGGAACTTTCTGTTTAATATCTGTTTTTCAGATGAATGTGCGTTTGTATTAAACTCGACAGTCAATCGTCATAATTGTCGTTATTGAGCAGATAATAATCCAAGAAATTTTCACGAAGTCCACACTCAAACTCCACACAAATTGAATGTCTGGACCAATATTTCTTGATGGCAATTTGAGTGGTGAAACGTATTTGGAGTTACTAGAAGATATCGTTTACCCTCTACTAATTGACATTGTTGAAAATGATGATCGCTATCAAGAAAACCAATTTGTGTTTCAACAAGATGGAGCTCCTCCGCATTTTTCACAACGTGTTAGGGAGTTTTTGAACAGAGAGTTTCCAAAGCAATGGATTGGGCGTAGGGGTGCTATTGAGTAGCCCCCTAGATCACCGGATTTAACTCCTTTAGACTTCTTTCTATGGGGCTATTTAAAGAGTAGAATTTTCTCAACAGAACTGGAGTCTCTGGAAGAATTACGACGACGCATTGTTGAAGCATGCCGTCTAATAACTTCACAAATGCTTCAGAATGTCAGAGCTCGTTTTGAACAAAATTTGTACTTTTGTATGGAAGCTGGTGGTCAACAATTTGAACACTGAATAAACATTTTTGAACGTTTGGTTTTGTTTTTAGGTTGTTTAACGAAAAATTGACTAATTAGTGCATTTCTTATCACAATGAATGAAATACGTTCTTGCAACTCCAACTGTGAATAATTTTTAAACGAGGTTATAAAACTTTCAAAAAAATTAGTGTGCTGAATTCAGAAATGAAAGAGCTTTCAAATGATGTAACACTCGACCCATGTTCCCTATTTGAAATATAAGGGTTGTTATCACCACCCTTGAGGGGTTGATGTGACAAAGTCGAGTTATATGTCAAAACATGCCCCCCCTCAATATTAAAATTGCCGTGTTTAAGCGTTTCTTAAAAAAATATTCTCTGAACGCAAATCGGTCTGTTTCGTTTTCAATGCGCCATCCTATATAAGTGATGCGAGAGTGAAATTAAGCTGATGGTTTCCACTACAGAAATGGCGTTAAAACAATTATATCGAACTAGAAATAAACTATTGTAAAGACATGGATCCATTAGTTAGTTTATCTTTATCTTTTTTGACACCAATTTAAAATAAAAATTATTTTCATTTAATTGTTGTTGCTTGAATGTATGTAATGTAAAATAAAACTTACAAAGTCAGCAAGAATTTGACAAACTTGTGGTATTTCCCATCCTCAAATAAATACAAATCATGTCGCCGCCAATGATTAAATGTTATAAAGGGTAGCATACACGGTATTATCTCGTAAACTGTTTAAATCTAGAATACTGGTGAACTTAAACGCATATGGAGCTTTTAGATGTCCTAAAAGCTGTTGTTAATACAGTAAATGTAAAGGAAGGCATTACATACATAAAGCTATTCACCAGTAGCCATATTCTTTATGAGCCACCGAATACAAAAGTAACTTTCTATGCTCCAAAGTAAAACAAGCAGCCAAAGCTACTAACAGACAAAGTGGTAGCTCGACGACTATCATTATAACGCTCGTACAATTCTTGTTGTTCAAAATGTATTACAATAGCGTTATGATACATATTCATAAACAGTTGTTTCTGTCGTATATATCATTCTTTGAGCATAAGATTGATAAAGAAAACTCATATGATAGTTTGAAGCGACGTTAAAATGGCAATAAAAATATCCGAATTCAATTTTTAACGGGCAAAAAAGATGAAATGAAAGATGAATATATTATGTAGGCAATAAGAACGGTGACTCTGTAAGTTCATCACGGTAGAGGCTTCATATTAATACGTTCATAAAAACGGGGTTTTTTAGCACTATATGAAAAAGCTATTCAAAAATAGTATACAGAATGATTTCTGACTAAAAGTTTCTGGTTTAAGGTTTCCCCCACAAATCCAAGCGACTTAGACCAGGTGATTTAGATATTTACCCACTTGTATCTCTTCCGCCAATGTTTCTTCGTGGGAAACTTTCATTCAAATATTGTCGCATGCAAACGTCAAAATGTCTTGTTGGAAAGTTAATTCGTCATCTAAAATTTCTGATATTATCTGATCTTTCAAAAAATGTAAATAACTTTCTCCATTCAGCCAACACCTCCTAAACAAGAAGGCCTACCGGCTGTCGAATTGACAGACGATGAGTCATCACTAGTAAATATTATTTATTTCTCCTTCAATGATTTGTTCTATTATTAGACGATTGTAGCGTAGCGGAACATCTGTTTTACTGTACTTTTTTTCGAATTAAATAGTGAGTGATTTGTTAAGTAAAGAACGATTGTAGCAAAATATGTGTTTTACTGTAAATCATTTCATAAGGGTGTCTTTTTTGAATTATCGTTGAGTGATTTGTGAACTTAGAATGTCGTTCCTTTGTTGTGTACCTTGCTGTAAGGGGAATTATCCAAACGGCCCCAAAATGAGTGTGTTCACATTCCCAAATGATGAGGAGCTCCGGAAGAAATGGTTACAAGCTATTCACAGAGATGGTTTTAAGCCTTCAACAGCTTCAAAGGTAAGTGAAAATAATTAATAGCATAATTCAGAAATACAAAACATATTAACCTGGCAAGTTGGGTTACAATAATGTAGTTTCATATAAGTGTCTGCTTTCAGGTTTGTGAACTTCATTTCCGCGACCAAGAAATACAGAGAAACTCTGTCATGTATGTTGAAACGACTGGTAAAAAACTGTCTGCTCCTTTATTACGACCGAAGCTTGTTCCAGCTGAGTTCGATGTTCACAGAATTGGTACATAAGATGATGAACTGCATTAAAAATTGATGTTTTGCATATCGTCTGTGTGTAAGAAGATAGTGGCGTTCATTATTGTATTTATTTCAGGCGCTATTCCATCTCAGTTGCCAGGATGTCCAGCTTACCTATCAAAACCAACAACTAGTCGTGAAAATTCAGAAGAACGTAGAAGGCGTCTGGAATCAGAATCCCTTATTGCGGCAATTTTAGAAACTGTTCAAAGGTTGGATGAGTATAAAAATGAAGGAGGGTTTAGTAATTTCAGTGAGCTGAAAACCAAGTTACAGAGTGACTATTTTCATAGTTAGTGGAGAGTCCATAAAAGTGAAAAGTTCATCACGATATTTCTTTTACAAGAATCTCCTATTCCAACAGTGAAGTGCAGTGTGCAGAACAACAGCAATCTGTTCATGTCAGCTTTCTGTAGAGATGTCGAAATCAAATCACTGCCAGGAATAACTCTGCCTATCAAGGTAAGCAATCATAATGAGATTAATGAAGCTGTCGAAAAATGTGAGGAACAGTATAGTCAGGATAGGGCTCCCACAAAAGATGAAACTGTTTCCTCTATACTTTTTCATCTGAATAATTTACAACATTCTAGCTATGTACATATTAATATAAAATGTATTCTATTATTACATTATCTTATTGTACATGTATCTAAGTAATTTAATTGCAATAAACTCAACTATAATTTCAATCAGATGGGTTTTATTTGTGTTAAAAAGTGTTTTGAGAATTATGAATATTTAATTTGTCCAAAAACTTATTGAGAAATCATTGCAAATTGTACTGAGTATTCGTTTTGTACCGCTTGCGTTTCAGTTAATAATTAATAGAATAATAAAGAACGGAATAATTAATTTAATCGTTTCCCTAAGCAGATGAGGATTCACATTGCTCCAATATCGAGAATTGTGTATATTTACTTCTTCATTTAAAAACAAACAACACTCGTTCCATAAACACGAGTTGTATAATATATTTTGTCTAATAGCTCATTGTCCGCTAATGTATTCGCAAAATTAAACACGATGATATTTCGTCCGACTCAGGGGCTAACCATTTTTAAATAGGTGGAATTGGTGAATCTTCAAAATTGTGTAGAATTCTGCAGAATTTTTTTCATGCCCGAGTCGACGTAAACTGTATGACTGACGCGTTCGTATGATATATTTAGTATCTCAGATATTCGTTTTTGTCCAATATGACAGTCTGTTAATATTATGTCATAAACTACAACGATATTTTCAGAGACGAGCACAAAAATCGGTCTCCCCAAATGCTCTTAATGTACTAAGTGAGTGGTGAACGTGTCGCCACCTAGTTCGGAACCAAGTACTATGTTGTCACGCCCGCTCCAAATAACACAGAGTGTTAAAAATAGAGACAGTATACAACTAACTAACAATTTAAAAAATTGTTAGCCCTGGCCCATTTCTATCCTAATATAGGGACAAAGTATGTAAGACTAGATGCATTCTCGCAACAATTAGAACCGTAGACCGGTTTCGCTCTCATTGGAGCTCTTCAGTACGGCATACTAATTGTAGCAAAAATGCACCAAAAATAACACGGCTATCGTATAGCCAGTCTTAAAACACTAAGTGAGTGGTGAACGTGTCGCCACCTAGTTCGGAACCAAGTACTATGTTGTCACGCCCGCTCCAAATAACACAGAGTGTTAAAAATAGAGACAGTATACAACTAACTAACAATTTAAAAAATTGTTAGCCCTGGCCCATTTATACCCCAATATAGGGACAAAGTATGTAAGACTAGATGCATTCTCGCAACAATTAGAACCGTAGACCGGTTTCGCTCTCATTAGAGCTCTTCAGTACGGCATTTTGGTGAATTTTTGCTACAATTAGTATGCCGTACTGAAGAGCTCTAATGAGAGCGAAACCGGTCTACGGTTCTAATTGTTGCGAGAATGCATCTAGTCTTACATGCTCTTAATGTTTTAAAGAGCACGCAGTACAGCTTTTCTGCTCGCACACGAAGGACATTGATCGCCAACAGTACTACACATATCTTCGTAAATATGTATACCTCTTAACCTTTTTAAATAGATGCACTTGATGGTTCTTTTCTCTTTTTACCCTTTCGGCCACCCTTATTCTTTAATACTTAATCAATCATCTAGCTTTTGACATGACACTCACGTTCTAATAAGTTACTGTTTATTTATAATATTTCAGTATTCTGCTTGCTCATCAAAATGGTCAAACCTAACTATCAGGGGCATGCGGTGGGTTATCAAATATGGTAAGCAATGGATTAGAGTGGTCAGATCTCTCAAATCAAAAATCGAAAGTTAGAAATTGGATTTACGCAATGAACGGAAACGTTTTAGTTTAAAACACGATTCCAAGTTGCATTTTCTGCGGCTATGTCTTTCAACAATTCTGTGCAAATTATAAAAGTTCGAAAGCGCCCACGTATTCCACGATTTTTCTCTCGTTTTGTGCAGATGGCGATGGAAACAGAAAACAGGGTCGGCAGAGGAATTTGGAAACTGGTTCGAAACCCGTTAACCATTGATATGTTTGGCAAACACTGATTTTAAAATGGCGTTTAAAACTTTTCATGTCCTCCATCAATTTCAATTTAGGCGTCGGTCGATAATTATTTATTATTTTCTGTTTTTTCCTCGAAATGACAAACCGAACAATTTATGTTTCTTAAATTACACGATTACACATCCCCAGCCTTGTACGGCACCACTTGTAAACGGACGAGCGAGAGAAACTTTCATTGCACCTTACTCAAAAGATCACGCGCCGACCCACAAACCAATACTGACTCGCATAAGCAGATTTTAAACCGCTGACTACAGACGCTATCAACTGCATAGATAAAACAACAACCCTCGCACGGATTGGAGTGGTATGGACAGATATGGTACACAGTAGACGTTAGGAAATAAGCGATCCCGGGCCTCGATTGTCGGATTTGCGCGCTTGTACCTCTCGAATATTATGCGATGTTGCCAAATTCAATTAATATTCCAAATATCTACCTACCACTAAATTAAAACTTAATAAAAGTCTACGCAGCAAGTGCTTTATGGAAGTGAATTTTCATAAAAATGTTTTTAATAGCAAATATGTCTATTTCATTCAAGCAGGCATTAATTTGCTTTCCGGTATAAGTTATATAGTAGAAACAATGTACCATATATAATCCAAACAACTTATTGTTAGAAAATGTATAAACATTTTCCGAAAATGTTTACGAGGAAACTGGTTCCCTAGTCAACGAACCTTAGGTTAATAGCTAATCGAGTTATTGAAATTTGAAGAATTTAATGAACATTGGCTACCAAAACGCACTTACTGCGTCCAGATATTTTTTCCTTACCAACATGCATCATATTTCGATGAAAAATACAAAAATGCAATAATATAAGGGGTGTTGGAAAAAAAATTATAGGTATCACCAACGACTTATGGGCCATCCAGTGATTGTCAAAATGATTTTATAAGATGCAGCTGAAGACACCGTATAACTAACGTATAAAATTTTTTTCTCGTATCTTGTTTAATAACAATTATATTGGGGTTTACCGTAGAAATGCATCAGCCTGTATATATGTAAACAGATAAAAAACTGAAACTAAATCCGGATATGGATTCTAGGGGGCCTAGTTTCCACTCATTGAAGAAATATTTTAAAAATTCAGTCGCGGTCTCCTCACTAACGAAAGTTTTGTACGAAAATTCGCCAAACATTATAGACCGTTCAACCATAAACTTAACCAAAACTACTGCCAAAGCATCAGAAAAAGGGCCTATTTGAAATGAATTTCCTGGAAATATGTTTGTAAAATGAAGGACAATGACGGCTAAAGCTGAAACTTGAGAGTTTGTAGGTTCTTTGCCTAAATGTTGCCAATTTTGACGTTTCAAATTGAGACTTTGACATTTTGAGGAAACCCCCAATTTATCTCTTTACATGCCTATAACTTTTTTATCTTTTAACTTACAGACCTATGTTTTGGTACATGGTTCACTTTTTATAATAAAAACACGCGTACCAAATTAAGTTGCCCTTACTTTGTTATTACCGAAGATATAATAATTTTCCGAAATAAAACACGAAATTTTCCGGGAAAACCTTGTCAGATTTTCCTGGCTAACGAACCCGTTCCAGCCACTAGCAAAAAGAAGTTACTCACCAAATGTGATCAAAATCGACCTATTATTTTTTTAATTATCGGTGTGATAGATACATACATACATACATATATATATATATATATATATATATATATATATATATATATATATATATATATATATATATATATATATATATATATATATATATACATATAATTTGTAAGTGACCCCGGATGTAGGTTCTGGCGGGCCTACTTCGCGCTCATTTGAAGACAGGTTTTCTAAATTCAAAAGTCTCCTCATTCTTAAAAAAATCACTAGAAGGAAGAATATAATTTAAAAGGAACAATACATTTTTACTGGAAATATTTTGGGAAACAGTGCTTCCATTTCTACCGCACGCACCTGCTAAATATATACAGGCTGTTTCCAAATTGATGCGAAAAATTTTACAGGATGATTCTTCGGCGAAAAATAAGAGGTGTCTTTTATATAATTTTTTTCTTGAAACCACTTCTCCTCCAAGTTACAGCCCTTTGAAATTTGGGCAAAAAAAGTTTTCATTAAATTTCTCCGTTATGGAATAATTTTAAAAACGAAATTTTGCAGATGCATAAGGCTAACAAAATGACAGTTTTAAAAGGATTTTATAACCCTATAATGTTATCACAAGAGGGTGAAAAAACTTCCCTTACATTATTTTTTATCAGTACTTTTTATTATGCGTACCGTTTTCTATTAAAAAAAAAAGATTTAGAAAGAAGGGTTCATTTGCCAACTTTTTTTTGTCTTGACATTTTCTCATAAAATTGTTAGTTCCATCACAAAAAAATAAAATATTACCCAGATCGATGTCAGATGAATTTACAGAGTGGTTGTTATTTGCTGAAAAATCAAGTACGCGGTAGGCTGTCAAATAACGTCATAATTACACTAATATTAATTGTTCTGGTTGTTGTCAATCTATCGAGAATTTTTTAAACACTTAGAACAAATAAGTGAATAAAATGGCAAATTATACCAATTCCGAAATGACAGATGTGTATTTTGAATATGGCCGTGCTAATGGCAATAGATTAAGAGCACAGCTCCTCTACACTGAGTTATATCCAAATAGAACTGTACCCCATCACAGCATATTCGCACGCATTCATCAACGTCTGCAAGAAAAAGGAAATTTTTCAAGAAGTACCGCCAAATGCGGGCGTTCTAGAGAAGTAAGAACTGTAGCACTTGAAGAGGCTGTCCTCAGTTTAATTGAATAATCTCCTGGTACAAGTACAAGAAGAATCGCTCAAGTCTTAAATATCAGCTACTCCACGGTATTTAGAATTTAAAAAAAAACAATTACTGTATCCCTACCATATCCAACGAGTTCAAGCGCTCTTACCTCGTGATTTTTCCCTCGTTTAATTTTTTGTCAATGGATGCTTCAAATGATCACGCAAATTTCACAGTTCTTATCTCGTATTATATTTACTGATGAGGCTAACTTTTTACGAGAATTTTTTTAAAAATTTTCATAGTAACCACTTATGGTCTGAAGAAAACCCACACGAAATTACGGAATCTCATTTTCAACACCAGTTTTCATTAAATGTATGGCTTGCTGTCATTGGTGATGACTTAATTGGACCATATGTTCCTCCGCTAAGACTAAATGGAGAAGTTTACTGTCATCTACTCGAAGAAGAGTTGCCCCTACTTCTTGAAAAAATAATTTACAAATTAGACAACAAATGTGATACATGCACGACGGGGCTCCGGCTCATTTTAGTATCAACGCTCGTAACTACTTGAACGAAGTTTACCCAAATCGTTGGATAGGTCGAGGAGGCCCACAGAATTGGCATTCTCCATCTCCTGAATTGAATCCGTTGGATTTGTGCCTGTGTGGTTTTCTGAAAACCTTAGTTTATTCAAGTTCTGTTGAAACATCGATGACCTCAGAAATCGTATTATCGCATCATGTGATATTATAAGAAACACACCCGGTATTTTTCATAGAATACGAAGTTCAATGAGAAACAGACTTAGAGTCATGCGTTCTCTTCGAAGGGGGGCATTTTCAACATTTATTATGATGATACGTACTGACATTTTGTTAATATTTCTTTTCGTTTCATAGTTTGTTAATTATTAATTATAAAATAGTAATACAATAGTTGTTGTTTCTTATTACGAATTTTTGGAAATTAGTAAAAGCCAGAACAATACATATTAACCTATTAGTTAATTATGACGTTATTTGACAGCCTACCACGTACTTGATTTTTCAGCAAATAACAACCACTTGTAAATTCATGTTAATCGATCTGAGTAATATTTTATTTTTTTGTGATGAAACTAATAATTTTATGAGAAAATGTTAAGACATAAAAAAGTTGCTAAATGAATCCTTCTTTCTAAATCATTTTTTTTAACAGAAAACGGTACACACAATAAAAAGTACTGATAAAAAATAATGTAAGGGTAAGTTTTTTCACCCTCTTGTGATAAAGTTATAGGGTTATAAAATCATTTTAAAACTGTCATTTTGTTAGCCTTATGCATCTGCAAAATTTCGTTTTTCTAAATTATTCCATAAGGGAGAACTTTTATGAAATTTTTTTTTGCCAAAATTTCAAAGGGCTGTAACTTGGAGGAGAAGGGGTTTCAAGAAAAACTTTATAAAAAAGACACCCCTTATTTTTCGCCAAAGAATCATCCTGTAAAATTTTTCGCATCAATTTAGAAACACCCTGTATATATCAATACAGCCTTGTAACTGGAATATGTACAGGGGCTAAAGATTCAATTTTCCATTTTAGGCATTTATTGCTTTCTTTTTTACTGACATCCACATGACCACCAATCAGGAGAACACCCCTCGTACTAAGAAGCTACCAGTATTTGTTCGTGTACCTCGTAAATATTTAGGCAAATATTTTTGAGAGACACACATAAACAAAATTCTATTGCTGCCGACAAAAATGGAATGCGACAAAAACGACCCAACAATTGTAATATAAAAGCCTTTGTGAGGCTGTCCTTTTAAATTCCAAGCATCATGGCGAACATTTTTACTTTTCATTTTTATATTGGGCAACGCAGAAGTCAATAAAAGGGGAAATATTTATGGTATAATTTTCGTTTAGATAATTTATGATCTTGTATTCTCTTCATCTAGGGAATAATCGTTAGAAATGTTCTTCCACACGTCCGGAATTCCCGAGTCTTGGGGTGTATTTAGGTCAAAGTTTCGGGAACATAACTTCACGCAAAGACTTGTGAATGCAGACACCAAACTCTTTTACATACGAAAAGGCACCGACTGCTTAATCAACATTATAATTGTAGTACGACAAGCCAGCGATATAGGTGAAAGATTTTAGTATTGAAATCTGTGGTTAGGTTTTCTCTTGATGATAAACAATCTTGTCACTTACTTGCGACATACTTGGTGTCATGGTCATCATAGTAGTAAGGCAGTGTCGCATTGTCGTTATGTAATGGAACACTGCCAGATTATTTTAATTCGCTGTCATTTCTTTTGCCCTATTTACTTTATTTTCGATAAATTAACTTAACAGATATGACGTTAATGGACATTCCTGTCGTACACGTTTTCCTATTTTAGCTTGAATTTCACATCTGTCAATATTAAGGTATGTAATAATAATAATAAGTATTATTTATTTGCCAAGTAAAACAAATTACAGAAATAACCATACAGGACTCCTAAATATACCCAAAATTATTTAACCTTTTGTGCATAAATCAGTTAAAATTTGTGTGCACCTTTACTATTTATAACTTAAAATTTTGACTTACACAAAAAATAATATGTAAAATAAAAAAATCCTAATTTTTCACAATATCTCAAAAACCAAAACAATTTTCGGAGATGTCTATCCGCCATTTTGTTGGGCTTTTGAGTGCGCAATTTTTCTCCCATTTAACCAACTCCGTTTCTGCTACCGTTTTGGAGTGGCCCTCCTTATCTTGGAGACACTATATATATATATATATATATATATATATATATATATATATATATATATATATATATATATATATATATATATATATATATATATATATAAACTGACCACGGATTTGTGTTCTAGGGTTCCTAGTTCACACTCATTTAAAAAAGAAAATCAAAAGTCACAAGTCGGGATCTCCCCATTAGTGAATTTCTTCTACGGAAATTCACTAAAACAATATTTTCCAGTCCACATTATCCAATGCGTTTTACATGTCTACAAAAACAATAAACACAATTCAGTCTTTTTTCATGGCTGCTTTCTTCTATTGGTTTAGGTGTCTATCTAGTTCCTCGGCCGAGAAACCAAACTGAACCTTATCCAGTCAACTCACAACTTTATTTCTTATTCTATTTGAAACTATGGTTGACCGAATTGTCACATAACTTTTTCGGCTTAATGTGCTATGCAGGTTGCATTTTCGTGCGTTTACTGTTTTTAAAATAGTATTACTTATACTCTTTATTAAATGGCTTGGCAGTTATCAGGGTTTATCAAATTTCATAACCAGTGTGAGGAAATTCCCGTTTCGTTCCAATAAATCTAATGACTTTTTCGCAAAGCAAAGCTCTGGAGATTTTCATAATTAGCATTTTTGACTAAATGCCATTTTTAAAACACCTGTAGAGAAAGAAAAACTGGTTGCCCCTACTTTGTTAATTCCGGAGATATATTTTTTTTCGAAAGAAAACACAAAATTTTCCGGGAAAACCTGGGCAGATTTTACTGGCTAACGAACTTATCCAAGTCATTTGCAAAAGGAATTTATTCAGCAAATTTAATCAAAATCGGCCCATTACTTTTTTGAGTTATCGGTGTGATACATACATACATATATATATATATATATATATATATATATATATATATATATATATATATATATATATATATATATATATATATATATATATATATATATATATATATATATATATATATATATATATATATATATATATATATATATATATAAACATATACAAATTGAAACTGACCCCGGATATGTGTTCTGTGGGGCCTAATTAGCGCTCATTTGAAGAAATTTTTTCAAAATTCAAAAGTCGGGATCTCCTCATTAGTGAATTTTTTTAAGAAAATTCACTAAAAGCCGTATAAAATATTTTTTCAGTCAGCAAGGAGTATATAAAATAAACATTGAAATGTCGCTCTGATAACGCCACAGTAAATAAATAAATAATAATAATTTGTAGATTTGCAAAATTTGGAATCATAAAAATTTTAACCGATACATAAGATAAATAAGCAAACGTGAACTTCTAGAACTAAACAAGGATACCTATTTTATACCATATATAAGTCGATCCGCCGGTTGAGATATTTATTTAGTTTTCAGTTTCCAGATTGAGTTTTCCGATTCCGTTTGAGATCGCACCTTTCTTATTTTAGCCGTTTTGAATATTCAAATTACGTACCCTTCAGTTTTTTTTTTTTTTGTTCCCTCAGGGCTCGTCCGCGGCCATGCCGCCCCGATAGCACCGCAACCCTTGGTTGATTGTGCATACCCTTAGTCTTACTCCACCCATTCCAAGATCACTGTGCCTTGAACTAGTCTGCACAGCGATTGGCAGGGTGAAGTTTTATATTGCTCTGTCTCCGGTCTAGAGTCACCGTAGATCAGTTGTCTTTTCCGGTCCAGAGCTATACACTCACACAAGATGTGCTGGGCTGATTCCTCCCCCTCGCCGCAGAGTCTGCATGCGAGGTCCCCTTCGAACCGCCCCATTTTATGCAGGTGTTTCTTGACGGCCATGTGTCCCGTCAAGAGACCTGTTGTGTTTCTGAGCTGTCCTCTGCTAAGGTTTAACAGCTCCACAGCTCTCTTTGAACTGGGTCCGTCAATTATTGACTTCCCATGTCTGAGCCCTGGACAGTCCGCCCAGTACACCTTGTGTTGGTTTCTGACCCAGGACTTAATGGCTCCCCTGGCAGTGCTCTTTGACACGCCCAGAGCCGGTTCTGGTCCCATAAATGGTTCTGCTGACCATCTCTTCGCGAGACTGTCAGCTTCTTCATTGCCTTTAACCCCCGAGTGACCCGGCACCCAGATGAGGGTCACCTCATTCTGCCCAGCCAGGTCGCTCGTCTCGTCTCGGCACTCACTCACCAGCCAGGAATTTACCCGTGGGCTACTTAGTGCCTTAAGGGCAGCCTGGCTGTCTGTGGCTATGAGGATCAGCTTGTTGGTGTAGCCCCTCCTCTTGTTCTCCCGCACACAGTGCAGGATGGCGTACATCTCTGCCTGAAACACCGTTGCATGGGCTCCGAGGGAAATACTATGACTTACCCTCGGTCCTTCCGAGTAAACACCTGCCCCCGTCCCACGCTCCCCGCCAGATCCGTCCGTGAACCAGACGAGCGCGTCCCGTGGCATGCCCGGTGTCTCCTCCCGCCATGCCTCGCGATCAGGGATTTCCACTGTAAAGTTGTTTTCCCTCCACATTCGCGGGCTCGCGAAGTCTGACCTCATTTCAAGCATGGGCTCCTTCACGATCTCCTGAATTTTGCAGTGGCCCCTGAAGCCTGGGTCGATCTTCAGTCTACCATTGCAGGCTAGTCTGTATAGTCCTAGCCTGGCCTCTCCCATAATAACTAAGTGTAGGGGGGGTAGATCCAGCAACACCTCCATGGCGGCTGTTGGGGTTGAAGACATGGCCCCTGTGATGCCTAGGCAAGCCATCCTTTGGATCTTGCCTAGTTTTTGTTTGGCACTGGATTGTGTCACCTTAGGCCACCAGACCAGTGCCGCATATGTTAACGATGGTCTGACCACCCTTGTGTACAGCCAGTGGGCCATACTAGGTCTTAGTCCCCACGTTTTTCCATATAGCCGCCTAGTGACGGCTAAGGTCATGACTGCCTTACGCAGTATTTTTCCAATGTGACCATTCCAGGTTAGCTTAGAGTCCAATACGACCCCAAGATATTTTACCTCCCTGGCGATTGGAACGCTCCTACCGTATAGAGTGAGAGTTCTGTGGCTTTCACACTTCCTCCTCCTCGTAAACGGCACGACGGTTGCTTTCTCGGGGCTCACCCCGAGCCCTTGATCAACCGTCCACCCTTCCACCACTTTCAGTGCAGTCTGCATACGCTCCCACACTGCCTGTGTGACCTTTCCTCGGACTATGATGACAATGTCGTCCGCATAGCCCTGTACCTCATACCCCCCTCCCGAGAGCCTCCCCAGCAGGCCGTTCACGACTAGACACCAGAGCAAGGGAGACAGAACGCTCCCCTGCGGACACCCCGCCGAGACCCCCGCCAGCAGAGTCCCTCCCGCGAGTGAGGTGAACACCGCCCTGTCCCTGAGCATGGAACCGATCCACCTGCAGCAGGTCTCCTCTATTCCACGCTCCCGGGCAGCTGCCAGAACCGATCCGAACGAGGTGTTGCTAAAGGCCCCATCTATGTCTAGGAAGGCCCCCAGCGCCACCTCCTTGTTCTCCAGCGTATTCTCCAGTTTCAGCACCAGTTGGTGCAGTGCTGTTTCTGTTGAGAATCCTGCTCTGTATGCATATTGTCTGCAGTGTAGAGGATATGCTTCCAGTACACCGCCCCTAATGTGCCGGTCGAGCAGTTTTTCCACTGTTTTCAGCAAGAAGGACATGAGACTTATTGGCCTCAGGGACTTTGCCTGGTCTGTTGGACGCCCAGAATAAATACAACCCTGGCCAGTCTCCATGCCCTCGGAATGTACCCCAGAGCCAGGCTGGCCCTCATAATGAGGGTAAGCACCGGCGCCAGTATATCTATCCCCTGTTGGAGCATGATGGGCATTATTCCATCAAATCCCGGCGATTTGTATGGCTTAAAGCTGTTAATGGCCCATCTGATTTTGCTCCAGGTAACCACCTCTTTAGCGACTGTCCAGTCTACTCTAGATGCCCGCCTATAAGGCGCCTCTATTTCTGAGTGTTCCCAGTCCGGAGGTGATTGGTTTATTATGTTACAGCCGGGGAAGTGCGTCTGGAGTAAAATTTCTATAGTTTCCTCCCCCGAGCTTGTAAAGCCTCCCGTGGGTGTTCTAAGGGAGCCTATGTTAGTCTGAGGGCCCTTAGACAGGATCTTGTGTAGTCGAGCACTCTCGGACGTGTTTTCCACTTCTTCACAGTGCCTCCTCCACGACTCCTTCTTGGCGTCCCTCAGTCTTTTGTTATAGGTCGATAGGGCCTGTCTATATTCATCCCATGCTCCCGACCTTTTGGCCGCGTTAAACAGCTTACGAACCTGCGTCATCCTTTGCCTGAGGTCCTCGTTCCACCACGGGACGTTCCTGGTGGACACCCTCATTTTCAGGGGGCAGTTGGCATTATAGGCCGAGGTAATTGCGTCTCGCAATTGGACTGCTGCAATCTCGAGGTCTATTGAATTTTTTATGGTACTCTTAACCCCCCGCAGTTCCACAGCCAGGTCTGCCCTGTAGGCTTCCCAATCCGCCTTGCGGGGGTCCCGGTACCATACCGTTTCTCTTTCGACTCTGGCGATTTCAAACCGGATGTATCTGTGGTCTGAGCTACTCACTTCCCCAGACACAGCCCAGCTTTTAACAAAGTCACCCAGAAACTGGGTGGAAACTGTTAGATCTAAAACTTCCTCACGCCGTGTTGTGACGAAGGTCGGTTTATTACCTCTATTCAATATGTCTAAATTAAATTTCATAAAGAATTGTAAAAGTGCCTCACCCCTAGAGTTTGTGTCCGAGCTACCCCACAACTCATGGTGCGCATTCGCATCCATGCCGATGATGGTCTGCCATCCACCTGCTCTGCTACCCACCATCAGCTGCTCCAATTCGTTGGATGGAGGAGGGTCCGTGCTGTCCCCTGGCAGATAGACTGACGCGACAGTAATGTCCCTCAGCCCATCCGCTCCTCCACATCGGATTTTGATCGTTGCCAGGTCCCTGGAACAGAAATTCATTAGAGGGAGAAACTCTATCCCTTCCCTGACAAAAATGCAGGCCCTCGGGTTCTCGCTGGATCTGCTGTAGATGAGCTTTCCAGTAGCTCCGCCGAGTCCCTTGATCTCTCCTTTATAGGAGTACGGTTCCTGGATGAGGGCCACATCCGTGTTCCTCAAAGTCATTAGTAGTCCGGCCGTGGCTGCCCTACTGTGTTGGAGGTTGACCTGAAGGAACCTAAGTCCCATTAACCCTTAGTTGCTTCCCCAGTGGGCGGAAGCTAACCCTTCCCATGCCCCAGAATGCCTTGAAGGAGGTTCCTTCAAGGGCTCTGTAAGATGTCGGGTCGATCGAGAAGGCGAGCGTCTGTCCTTTCTCCTCTGCCTTCCTGCTTAGAACCGACCAGTGTTGCGTCCCCAGTTCAGGGTTCTGGATCTTAAGTCTGCTGATCACCGTCTCCTGCGGGACGGTGTCAGGGATCCGTACGAGGACCTTGCGTCTCTTTGGGAGTTCCTTGGGCTCGACGGCTGTCAAGTCCGCCCCCTCCCAAATCTGACCGAGGCCCCCGATCGTTTTCCGCAGCCAGTCCCGCGACTGCGGGCCGGCACAGGTTGTCCAGAGGATGCCCCCCGTTAGGCGCGTCCGGTGGAACTGAGGCGGGCTCTCCCCTTCCTGAAGAGAGTCCACTGCAGCTACCACCGCAGCCTGGATCAGGTCCGCCTTCCCCTGGTCTAGCGTGACCTCAGGATGGCGTCTGTCAATCACCGCCATCCCGAGGCCCTCCGCAGCCTCCCTGTAAGAGCCAGTCTGCGCCGGTGTTCCGGCCTTGGTTCCTTTGGGAGGTCTGTCTGTAGTAGCCGTGCTAGAGCCAGAGCGCGGCGTCTTCCGACTCGCACTCTCCTCTTGCGCCTTTACAGGCACCCTGGCCCTTTTGGAACGCCTGTCTGTAGTGGGCGTGCTAGAGTTCGAGCGCGTCCTCTTCTGACCCGCACTCCCCTCTTGCGCCTTTACAGGTTTCTCGACCGTCCAGGTCCCGGCCGCCATTTTTTGCGCCCTCCGGAGCTTCTTTCTTTGCGCCCCGGAAAGACGCTTGGACTGCCGGGGCAGTCCCTCTACTCTAACAGTAGAGTCCTCACTGGTGGAGGGGCCCCCGGAGTCCGCGGAGCTCGCCGCCCTCCGGTGGGACCCAGCCTCCAGCTTGGGTGTCGGGGACAGGTCTCTGGCCGACGCTACCCCCTGATCCTCCGTATCTACGCCGGTCGTGGGACCTCCAGAGTCCGCTGCCGCCCCCTGGCTCGTCTCCGTTTCCGGGATAGACTCAAGGCACAAGTCTGTAGCCGGAGCCACTCCTCGAGCCTCATTGGTTTTGGTCTTGTATGTGTTTATTATCTTCATGTTGTTCCCACGAGAATGGGGGAAATACTGTCCACACCATCAGAACCCCCTGTGTGGTGCAAAGCGGGTTACTCTGGAGGGTTGCCTGGTACTCCAGAGGTTCCGTTCACGACACCATCGCCCTGGTGCCATCCATCCATAGGCACGGGTCACGTGACACCGTAGATTGGGGGAGTTTAGTTCGACCTCCTTGTCTAGATCCGTCATGTTTAGTTATTAGCAGGGTCACCTCGTGCAGGATGCGGATTTTTACCGCGCATGACGGTCTTGGGGAAAGCTTCATCGGGAGTTTATGTTGTTATTTCCACTTCCTCAGCTTGCCCCCTGGAGTCCTTTGGCCCGCGACTCCTTAACCCCACCCTTCAGTATTAGTAAAATCCATAAATCTACCATCCCGACACTATTCTAGAAGCTCTGCTAAGAAACATTTTCTCCTTAGTGAGATGTACGACAAGTGTCGCTATCGGTGGCGTAGCCAGGTAATACGTTGTCACGGCAGCTGTAATAAACACAACGTATTATATACATAGAGAATGTGTACAACTAACTAACGATTTAAACAATCGTTAGCTCTGGTACTTTCTTCCCTAATTAGGGACCATGTATCTAAATGAGGCCAGGTGCATTCCAACTATAATTGGAAACGCATACCGGTTTCGCTATCATTAGAGTTCGTCGGTGCGCTATACCAAATTGCAGCCAGAATACACCCAATAGCAAGTTCTGCTAAAGGTATCCAGCCTCGTAGCCCGTAGTGAGATGTACGACAAGTGTCGCCATCGGTGGCGTAGCCAGGTAATACGTTGTCACGGCAGCTATAATAAACACAACGTGTTATATACATAGAAACTGTCTACAACTAACTAATGATTTAAAAAATCGCTAGCCCTGGTACTTTCTCTCGCTACGACCTCGGATGTGGTCCAAGGAGTGGGCCATTGTAAAGTTTTGACATTTATCTACTGCGTAATCTAGTAAAAACTTTCCCAAAAAAAAACATTCCTTTGTGAACGAGAATAATGCCGCGACCAGAAACTTAAACAAAAACCTAATACTCCCGTGTTATCACGCTTCATGCATTTTATATACTAGTCAGTCCTAGTGAACTTTTCACTTACTCCACCTTGTCAATTTATAGCTTATATATGATCTTGTATGTATATTATATGTTCGGCACCTGAATAAATCAATATTTATGCTATATATATATATATATATATATATATATATATATATATATATATATATATATATATATATATATATATATATATATATATATATATATATATATATATATATATATATATATATATATATATATATATAATATTGAAATGTTGCGCTACATTGTAATCGCTTTTAAATATACACTTGATTTGTTTGCTGTACTTTCAGCGATTTGTTATTTGGTTACGTGGACTGCAGTTTCGAACCGTCCCGGTTCATCTTCGCTACTGAGTAGCGTGCTGAAGATGGACCGATACGGTTCGAAACTGCAGTCCACGTAACCAAATAACAAATCATTGAAAGTACAGCAAACAAATTATATATATATATATATATATATATATATATATATATATATATATATATATATATATATATATATATATATATATATATATATATATATATATATATATATATATATATAGGGTGGCGCATTGAAAACGAAACAGACCGATTTGCGTCCAGAGAATTTTTTTTTAAAGAAACGCTGAAACGCTTCAATTTTAATATTTAGGGGGACATGTTTTGACATAAAACTGAACTTTGTCACATCAACCCCTTAAGGGTGGTGATAACAACCCTTATATATTAAATAAGGAACATAGGTCGAGTGTTACATCATTTGAAAGCTCTTTCTTTTCTGAACTCAGCACACTAATCTTTTTGGAAGTTTTATCAACTCGTTCAAACATTATTCACAGTTGAAGTTGCAAGAATGTATTTCATTCATTGTGATAAGAAATGCACTAATTAGTCAATTTTTCGTGGAAAAAAAACTAAAAAATAAAACCAAACGTTCAAAAATGTTTATTCAGTTAAGTAAGTATTCAAATTGTTGACCACCAGCTTCCATACAAAAGTACAAATTTTGTTCAAAACGAGCTCTAACATTCTGGAGCATTTGTGGAGTTATGAGACGGCATTCTTCAACAATGCGTCGTCGTATTTTTCCAGAGACCCCGCTTCTGCTGCGCAAATTCTACTCTTTAAGTGGCCCTATAGAAGTTAAATCCGGTGATCTAGGGGGCCACTCAATAGCACCTCTACGCCCAATCCATTGCTCTGGAAACTCTCTGTTCGAAAACTCCCTAACACGTTGTGAAAAATGCGGAGGATCTCCATCTTGTTGAAACACTAATTGATTTTGTTGATAACGATCATCATTTTTCGACAATCTCAATTAGTAGAGGGTAAACAATATCTTCTAGTAACTCCAAATACGTTTCGCCACTCAAATTGCCATCAAGAAAAATTGGTCCGATTAAACGGTCTCCAAAAATGCCAGTCCAGACATTCAATTTCTGTGGAGTTTGAGTGTGGACTTCGTGAAAATTTCTTGGATTATTATCTGTCCAATAACGACAATTATGACGAGTGACTGTAGAGTTTAATAAAAACGGACACATGCCTGAAAAACAGATATTGAACAGAAAGTTCCCGTTATCAGCTATTCGTGCAGTCATAACTTCACAAAACTCCAGCCGCCGATCAAAATCATCTTCGCTCAGTTGTTGTACAAGATGAATTTTATACGGGTGAAATTTATGGTGCTTCAATATTCGCTGAATAGTTCTTCTTTTGATGTTTGAAACAGTGGCCAATCTTCTCGTGCTCAAAGTTGGGTCTGCAGCAATTTGTCCTAAAACTTCAATCTCAGTAGTCTCTTTTCTAACCGGAAATTCACGTTCAGGATCCCGTTTTTTGTTGGCTACCGAACTACTTTGTCGAAACTTTGCAACTGACTCCAAAATGTATTTTCTGTTACCATGTCTGTTCGGATGTCGTTCATTAAACAATTTTGCGGTACGGTTGGCACAGTCATCGTTTTTAAAAAAAGGAGTAATTATTTCAACTCTTTCTTCTACAGAATACACCATTGTGAAATTAATTTTCGGTAGTACTATCAAGTATCAAACCGACCGATAAACTGAAATAATAAACCGCATTTCTCTCATTCCGATAAGAAATGTTCTGATAGTAAATTTTTTGTTTACAAACCAACAAAATATTGACTATTAGCAGATTTCTTATCGGAATGAGTGAACTGCGTTTTTGCATCTTCAACTGTGAATAATTTTTAAACGACTTGATAAAACTTCCAAAAAAATTAGTGTGCTGAATTCAGAAAAGAAATAGCTTTCAAATGATGTAATACTCGACCCATGTTCCCTATTTAAAATATAAGGGTTGTTATCACCACCCTTAAAGGGTTGATGTGACCAAGTTGAGTTTTATGTCAAAACATGTCCCCCTCAATATTAAAATTGATGTGTTTCAGCGTTTCTTTAAAAAAAAATCTCTGGACGCAAATCGGTCTGTTTCGTTTTTAATGCGCCACCCTATATATATATATATATATATATATATATATATATATATATATATATATATATATATATATATATATATATATATATATATATATATATATATATATATATATATATATATTGCCTCTTGACAAATTTTCCTGATAAACCCTAAGAAAATCCGACTTCTGGAGACTAACTATCTCCATTCAAGTTTACCTGGGTATCCTACTACCATAGGATGGTCCGCTACCGTTTTGGGACTTCCACTTTCCCCCAAAAATTTTGAAAATTTTAAGAAAAGTGGTGGCACTCGAGTAAACGCTCTTTCCTACCGACCCACTCTACCCTTGGGAAGTACACCGTCACACCAGTTCAATCTGGGGTTATCTCTCCTTCACTATCTCCCATATGTAGACTGGAGCAGCCAAATGGAACAAATTCAGCATCTCAATTATTGTGCATATTTTATAAATCCCGAACCACTCAATTTTTAATTAAAAAAATGACACACCTACATTAAACCTCCTTCAAGTGACAGATACAATCCCCAAAATTTTAAATAGGAAGTAGGAACTTGTAATAACTCATTTGAAACATCTCTTCATTCTCTATTCAAAAATGCAAACATTTACTACAAAAATTAACATTAAAAGAATAAATTCATCTGATTGACGAACTTCGCTACAGCACGCTAAAAAAATGATAACCGACTGCGTTTCATTTTTGATAACGAGAAAGCAAGCAAAAACAATTTCAGTGTCTTTTTTGGACGTATAGAAGACTTGAAAAATTATCAACATTCTTCATAGTTGGCAATGTTAGTTTTGTTTAAAACGCCTTAGCAACTTGCTGTGTGATTGTAACCGCATGAAAATAGTTACCAGTTGCTAACTGCAATTCAGAAACATGGTTTATTTAACAGAAATTCATAAAAGGGCAATTCTACAGATGATTGGTTACGGAGATTAAACACGTTCTCAGATCGAAATTGCTCGTCTATTTCAAGGAAAATTCCGCGATTCGCCGCCAATATACCAAGGAACGATTAGTAAAATTGAAAAGCAATTTCGCGAGCTTGGACATGTAAAGCAGGTAAAAAAAACTTACTAATGCACTGAGTAACGAAACCAAATTGGATTTAATGCTTGAGTTTGAGGAGAATCCACACATATCGACTCAAAAAGCAGCCACAATATGGGATGTTATTATCGACTATTCGAACACTAAAGGAAAACACAATGCATCCCCATAGATTGATGCATAGTCAGGAGCTTATGGGATACGATTTTGATAGAAGAACGTCTTTTGGTGAATAAATAATGAAAATGTTAGATAACAATATTATCGCACTAGAACATGTTTTGTTTTCTGACGAGTTTTACACTTCAAGGCTATACTAATCAGCAAAATTGTCTCTACTGGCCTAAAGAAGAGCCTCACTGGAGAAGAACATACGCAATAGCCCAAAAAGGTTAATGTTTGTGCAGGAATCGTTGGAAACCATATCATTGGTCCATTTTTCATTCATGGCAATTTAAATGGAAATAATTATTCAGCACTGCTCCAAGATAATATAGTGCCAACTTTGGAAAACTTATATCCTGATCGAACACAAATATTTAGGTTGGTATTATAATTGAATAAATGAAAGAAATTGTGCAAGTTTGCCACCATAAGGCACTTGCTACGTCAGGACTTTTATATTAATAATTTCAAGTATGTATAAACACATGTCCAAATATGTGGCTTAACATCTATTGCCCGTTATCGCACAAATAGCTCCAAGATTTACTTGGCGTAGCTTACTGTTGTCCTGTGTGTTTACACGAAGAGCAGATACGAGAATCCAGTGGATATTCTCATCGTATCAGATGCATACACGACTATATCGCCAATTATAGGTCAAATGACAGAAGGCAGCAAACAAGCGGATGTTCTTGAACAATTAATGGAAGCAATCCATTATACGGCCAGTGAATACCTGTATTACCACAATACGCATATTTCCTGTTGTAAATCTGAATTCGGAGCTACCGCGAAACGGGAAAACTACAGGAAAAAGGACGACAAGGGGGACATAAATAAATACATTGTCAAACATAGACTAACAGATCTGTTGAAATGAACAACTCGTGGCTAAAATGCTTTACTAAAATAAGCATTATAAGCACTAAAGCATGCTAAGACCAAAAATTTATACAGTATGTCCCAGGATGAAGCTCTTTGTTGGGAAAAGTGATTTATTTGTCATTTTGGAGACAAAATTAAATCTTCCAAAAAAAACCACTTAGGGATTAGAATTGATTTGTTTAAACCGGAGTTTATTCACAAGAAGATAACTGATGGCAACTTTTGTTTTCTTGTGGATTAAATAAAAATTATATACAATATTTTTTAAATTAATAGTCTTGTGGAAGGAGTCTCGTCTTATAATACTTGGCATCGTCACTCAAAATTGTAGGTTTTGGCCGGAAGAACATTTGATTTTTCGTATGTAAACTTATAGTCCACGGTTCAAGAAAGTTAACGTTTTGTATGCAATAAATTATGGTGCATCCTTTTTTGACGGTAATGTAGATCATTATTTATACTTAGAAATGTTTAAATTCTTTTAGGCGTTATGAATGATTGATCCATACAGATTTCTTAAATATTCGTTTTCATGATAAATCTATTGGATGATATTGTTTGATAATCATTTTCGCAATAAATCTATTGGATGATATTGTCTAATATACAGGCCAGCGCCATCACCAGATTTGAATCCGATTTTTTCTGATATTTCAAACATATTGTTTTTAAATTTAAAAAATAGAAATTATTGCTAAAATTTAATTGGTGACTATACAAAAAATTTGATATTTTCAAATTAGGGTTGAACCATGTTTGGGAAAATATAACGTTGGTCTCAGCAAATAACCGCAACAACAACTGAAGAATTAGAGTAATTATTTTGTTCAGTTCCCTTATTTCTTACTTTTTCAATTAATAAGTTTACACTAGATAATTTCATTTTTATTTGTTACTTTTTTTATAAATTACATTCCACTTTTACATCTTAAAAAAATTCACTATAGAAACAATTTATTCAATAAGGCATTCTGACACAAGCACTACTTCTTATTAAAAACATTTCTCCCTTAAATTAAAAACAAGAAACTTGTACCTATAATACACACTGTATAACATTGCGGGGATCCCTATCCAATTGGCACAACTCTTCTACTGCCCATTTTATCACTCCAAATGAGTAACGGATGGCTGGAGCGGCAAGTATGTTGTGGGCCACCACCTTGTTTAGCACGGACAGCTTGGACTTCCAGATTATCCGTGTAACCACTCCATGTTTAGTAGTCCTCTACCTCCGAGATGTCTTGGTAGGTATCAGCGAGGAACGGACGACCTCGAGTGCAAGCTTCGATGTTTGTGAAAAAGCTTGCGGATATGCCTAACCAATTGGAGCAACTCCAGATGACTGAAGCGCAAGTATGTTGGTGGCCACCACCTTGTTTAGCTCGGACAGCTTGTACTTCCAGATTTTCCGGCGCCGCTGTTTATCCATACCGCGGAGAGCGTCTTTCATTCTTGCAGCGTCCTGAGCCCGATTGCTTGCACCCAGGTACGTATAAGTCTATCTGACACCTAAATGTTTTACGGTGCCTCCGTCGATGAGCTGCGCATCATTTGGGTACCCTGGAAGTCGCCCCTCTTTATATGGACCACAGCGCACTTGTTCTTCTTATTATTATTATTATTATTATTATTATTATTATTATTGTTATTATTATTATTATTATTATTATTATTATTATTATTATTATTATTATTATTATTATTATTATTATTATTATTATTATTATTATTATTATTATTATTATTATTATTATTATTATTGACTTTAGCCGGAAGGGCTTTCCCACTCCCTCAAAGGGGAACATTCACTCATTCCAGGTATCTCAGATATTAAAGGGACTGAGCTCAGATGGAGCCCTTTCCAAGTGATCGGGCCCTGAACGACAACGCGGCACATCCCGTTTTCCCAGGAATCTACGCACGGTGTGGGCAGTTGCAAGTATCACCGCCTTCTAAATAACCTTATGAAGATGCTCTCCGAAACCCAGTCTCCTAATGTTCTCTCGAAGATTCTTAAGGACCACACCAGTTGACAATATGACTATTGGAATCACTCGTACACTATCTGTTCTCCACTTTCTCTTTACTTGTATCTCGAGGTCTCCGTACTTAATGATCTTCTCGTTGTACTTTATCTCTAAATTATTAGTATTCGGGATGGCCACATCAATCAGCGTCACTTGGTTGCAGGACTTATCCACTATTATTATATCTGGCCTGTAAACCACTAGTTCGACGCCAATTTGTCGACATGTGCCTGGGAAGTCTCATTCAGATGTCGCCCATGGAAAGGCTTCTGCATCCAAGCTTGCAGCTTGTCCTGATCAGTCCAATGGTGACTTTGTATTTCGCTTTTTTTTAAATTGTAGCGGTGTTGAATCATCTGCTTCGCATATGGTACGGTGAAGTTAAGAACTAACCGCCCGCTGGTGGAAACATGTACGTAGGTTCAATTTATGCTGGTATAACTGTTTACCAATATCCAACACTCCTCTTTCACCCTGGTGTCTAGGTAGGGTTACTAGCTCGGTGGCAGTAGATGCTTTTTGGATTTTATTATGAAATGAATAGGTAAGTGCAAAACATGCATATGGATTAAGAGCTTTAGCCAGGTTCTTGCCATTAAGAGGTGATTGCACCACCTGCTTTACTCGTTTCGTAAACTTATTTGTCAGATTGTTCTTCATTACCGAGTGGTTTATTTTCCTCGCTTGCTGTATTCCCAGGTATTTATAACACTCCTCCATATCCATCGAGGCCATTTTCTGGCCGTTCTGTATTTCAAATACACCTGGTTGTATCTTCCCTCTCTACAATGCGATATTTATCAAGCCCAAACTGCATGCCAATATCTTTGGAACACCTTTCCACGATTTTAAGGAGTTGTTCCAGGCCATCAGCTTAAGACCATCCATATACAGCATATGATTTAGCCTTATTTGCTCCCTGTCATTGCTTTTATACCGAAGCCATATCTGGTGGAGTTCAAGCAGTTTGATAATGGATTCAATGCGAGGCAGAACCACAATGGGCTTAGCGGGTCGCCTTGAAATATACCTCTTCTAATTGCTGGTTACGGTGTTATCACCCGTTTGTACGCGTAACTGAACCTTTGTTCTGCAGGTAGACATTGTGAGTTCAAGGAACCTCAGGATATCAGTATCGAGCTTATAGATCTTCAGCATACTTATAAGCCATTCGTGTGGAGCTGAATCAAATGCCTTTTTGTAATCCACGTAGGCAGCAAGATTTCTTCGTCCATTGTAAGCTTAATTGCATACAACCGAATCAAATATTAGCTGTTCCTTGCATCCCAGATCCTTTGGCACACTCGTTTTGCTGGCTCGCAATTATGTTCTTTCGTTCGCAGTGCGCATATATGCATTTCTCAAGACAGGATGTGATCAATTAGTTTTACTCCTTCCGGTGTTGGTGTTTTTATAATAGCCACATAGTATATTATCCACAGGAATGGTCCCAGGATTGAACCCTGCGGCACTCCAGCGGCTACTTTTACTTTTTGGCCTTTCACAAGTGTTATTCAGTATTCCAGTAGCTTACGATCATTCTCCTTAAGTATTTGCTTACTCCAAACTCGTTCAATACGTCCATTATTCCTTTCCAGGGTACCGTGTTAAAAGCATTTATAATGTCCAGTGTGATTAACATAGCATATATTCTATTCCCACATGGTTTTCGCTTATAATTTTGGTTGCTCTCTTCATTGCATCTGTTGTTGATCTCCCTTTCATAAATCCCAACTTGTTTTCGGATATCTTCTCCTCAACTTCTTCCATCAATCTGGCTTTTATCAGTTGTTCCAGAACTTTTGCCATGTTATTGATCAGGCATTCGGTTCTATGTTTGATTTCCGGGTCACCGGAGTTTTTTAGGTTTTCCACTAATATAATTTTTGCTTTTCTCCAAATTTTTAAAAATACTCCTTGTATTAATTCCTTGTTTCACCTCCCGTATTTCACTTGGTGGTTCACTGAGTCCTACTTTGGTTATTTCCGGGGGTATTTGATCTAGCTCTGGGGCCTTTTTGTTTTTATTCCGTTTCATTTTCGCATCTATCTATCTATTTATCTATCTATGCATATATCTATAAAGAACTGCATTTTGTATTTTTTTTAATTTTATTTTTAGTATCAGTAAATCTTATCCACGGTTTCCTTAGTTGTAGTTTCTTCCTGCTCAGTACGTTTTGCGCAGACGGCTTCAACCCCCTTTATTTGTTTGTCCACGGAGATATTGCACCGTTGATATTTTTCTTATTGGTAAAATTTCTGCGGAAAAACATATTTTTATTTTTATCCTCAATGTGCAGGACACAATTATGTTGAGCCAGGAAGACGTTTTATGTATTAAAATCTTCCACCTAAATGACACATTTTAAAAATGGAACATCCACTAAAATAGCTCAGGTCAGTGTCAAGTGCTTTCAGGGGTAAAATCTCATTAGAGTGTCATAAAAGGATAAAATAAAAGTTCACATAGTGAAATATTTTTTAGATCATCCAATTTAAACTAATTAAACAAGTTATTTAAGAGTGTTTTCAAGATAAAAACGGGAGCCTCGATGGTCCGGGGGTAAGAAGGTGTGCCTCTGAAACAATGGGTACTGGGTTCGATTCCCAGGGTTTTCCTTTCATTTTTTCAGTACAAACTGTAATAAATTAACATCAACCTAAGTTCTGGCATTGTATTTGAATACGTTGAATGTCTGCACGTTGTGCCCTTCGGAGAGGGCGTAAATCCGTCGATCCCGTGTCCATGCGATGTTGGGCACGTTAAAAATCACTACCCTCCTTACATAAAGGCAGGGGTTCAGCAAAATTTCCAGGATAGTGAGGTGAAACTGCTCCCTGGCGTCGGTGATTGGCATAGTTGCGAAAATAGGCCGACGTTATAATAAAGAAAAAACTCTAGACACAGCAAGTACGTTATGGTAGTGAATTTTCATAAGAATTGTGCACTATTAGTAAGATATATCATTAAAACTAATTCTTTAAATTTAAATGGACCTTGAAGAGAGTCCCAACGATTATTTGAAAAAAAAAAATTTTATATGGAGCTACTAAATTAAAATTTGGTCTTAGATATAATATGGAACGTACCTGTCGAATTATAAAAATATGTAACTACTGCAAGTGTGTTAAAAAAATTGTGTTGTTTATAACATTAATGAAATGTTTAGGAATTTGAATTTATTGTTTAAGCAAGCATCTTTCTTCTTTGTTATCTTTTATCGCTTTTATAAAACTGGTGTATTGCGTTTTTCCAAAACAGCACTAACTTAAAGATAAGAAGATTATCACTATACAATATACAGTTTCAACTTTAAGTTCACAACATAACCTATAAGCAAATAACAAAAACAAATACCTTGGTTAGTTGTTAGTCTATATACTATATACACGAAAGTTATTTAAGTAATATTTTACTTACCATTTATAACATATAATTATTTTAGTGTCCGACATTATCTATTTAAATAATAATAAAAATGTAAAATAAGGTTTCTGTTTTAATAAGAATATAAATAAGATATCCATGTTGAATGTTGATTATTAACGTTGACGTTAGGTCTCGAGTATCTCGACGCAGCTATGCTGTCATCGCATGCAACGATGCCATATTGTACAAATTAGATTGTAATTATTTTTTTGAAAATAAGACGAGGATTTGGTCACTCAACATTTATAAATATTAAACGGCATTTAATGGATGGATTAATTCATTGTTAACTTTTATTTGTCATCAATAAGTAGTACAAATATGTGTTATGACCATAATATGTTTTACATTTTAAGATTCAAATGAAATTTTAATATATCTGCCAGCCCGGCTCATTTATATTTAATTGTGAGGTGACTTGGTCGATTCTGAATTATCTACTTAGGATATCACATTCACAGTCTAACCATGCTTGAAAACATTCACCGTGTGAAATGCCTCATGTAATTCGAAATGATATCTTAGACTGTTTATTACTGTAACATCTTTATTTTCGAATAACTCCTTTTCTCGTGGGCCATTTAATTTGAATTTTGGTTAACGGGTATATTATCACGTTTCCTATATATGTACAAATTTTCATTCGAATCACTCTAATATTTCATAAAAATATTGTGTTTTCAAAATTTGCTTTACTTTTTTTCAAAGATAAATAGTACGCACGGTGCCCATCTACTAACTCATTCAAGCCAATAACACAATCAAGGTAATTCCCAAATTTGGTCCAAATCGGTCAAGTATTTTTTGAGTTATCAGATGGATACATACATACATATATATATATATATATATATATATATATATATATATATATATATATATATATATATACATATATATATATATATATATATATATATATATATATATATATATATATATATATATATATATAAATCAAAACCGACCTTGGATATGGGTTCTAAAGGCCCAAATTCGCGCTCATTTGAAGACATTTTCCAAAAGTCTTACCATCGATACCTCTCTATTAGTGAATTTTCTTTATGAAAGTTCACTAAAAGATAATAAAAATAAAAACTTGCCTACTTTAAAAATGCAAGAATAAAATTAAAAAATTAATTCACTGTCTTGATACAACAAAAAAGTCACATGGTGTGCTTTCCCTCTCCCGCTTTCTGAGTGTCATGCTACGTTTATGATAAAGCTTTTTAATATATATGCAAATAAGATAAGGAAAGAATGCGAAATCTCAGGAATTTCAAGAGATCTGTGTCAGCTCGGTATATAATTAGGTTTTATGTGTTTTACTTACACAATATTATCTGATAATTTAAATGAATAATGTAGAAAGAAAACCCCCTATAAAATGTGCTAAATGGAAGGTGAAAAATTTCTGAACATTCTGAACCGCTCTTAACGCTTTTTCATAAAGAAATGTAAGAGAGTGAAACAATGAATATTTTGTTCATAATAGCGAGTCTGTAAGGAATTAATTAATAAGGATCTTGTCTGATGATTCTAAACATTTGAGCAACTTAATATATGCCAAGCTAATATACATTCCAAGGAGGCTATGGATATCTATATTAAAATTATCTTCTAGGGAATTTGCTTTAAAAACTCGCAAAGAGAATTTTTAAATTTGAATTTACGATAGAATTTAAATTGGTTTCTTAAGCACAGTGTACGTGAAAATTGTAGAGACGATGATTTCAGAAAGTTATAACGGTTTGACCGCGAAAATGTTGAGTGGCCAGCAAATTATTATTTGACTTATACTGGTGAAAGGCGAGGTGCTGTACTATCACCTATAAATAAGATGAAAGTCGTTCGGTGGTAGCTGTTGGTCCGGGTTTTCAAAATTCTGTAGCTGAAAAACTCTGGCTGCACCAGACTACTGCCTGTAAGACATTCACATCCGTAATGCATGCAGTTTTGGAGAAGGTCAATATTTTCATTGGATTTCCTAGAAGTGCTGAAGATTTTGTGGAAGATAAACGGTTGTGGTCAAAGAGACACCATTTTTCAACTGCCTTCGGAGCGATAGACTGCACACACGTCAGAATTCCAAGGTTTCATGAATTCGGTGACGAATATTGTAACGATTACGTTTCGTTATTGCTTTGGTTATTCAAAATAAACCCGTAAGAGACTTAATTAAGAGCCGACAATCCAATATCTCTGAGGCAATTCAAGTTTTTGATTTTAAGATTGTTTTATGAAAAGTCGCCAATATTTAACTATCCTAAACCTCTTTACTGCATTTCTAATTTTTACGTTAAAATTCAATATATGTTTGCCATGTAAAACTACCTCGCATTATTACTGAACAAATATTTCCGGGAACGAAATAAGCATTTAAAATGTACGTTAGGAATGTTCGAGAACAAAATATTGTTAATCTTGGAATTTTCCGTAATCGGTGATGCAACCCAACGACGGTTGGAGACGTTGCAGATGATTGCCGGCAAAGCCGCCGATTGGAGGTCTCGCTTTATCTCATTGGAAGAATGGAGGCTAGAAAGAGCTCGCGCACAGCCATCAAGCGTCACAGTAAGAATTTTTGCGTGCAGCGACCTTACAGTTGCCGAACGCGACACATTAGCAGGGACTAGTGATGGGAAAAACTGTTATATTGCTTTAACAGGTCGCACCTGTTACTGTTATTTAGAAATAACAGTTAAATATAACAGTTTGAAAATAACAGTATGAACTATGAATTATTAAGAATTCCACGTAGACGTAGTAACAGTAGCTGAACCCGTCCGGTGGTGTAGTTGGATAATGTTTAAAATAAAAAATATTCTTGTATTATGTTTGAAACAATTAATAAATTTTTAATTAAAAAAATGATGGAGGTTTTTTTTGGGTATTCATCACTAATAATAATTTGGTAAAAAATTCAACAATGCAGAATTTCTTTCGAATTTTCTTAACTAATTAAGTATTAGTTAAGCATTGAGCTTGAAAACCTCTATAGCCATCTTTTCCTTGAAAATGAGACTTATATGAAAGAAATGAATTATTGTAAGCAAAAAATACAATAATTTTTTTTTAAATTAAAACTAATTTTTTTCTCTCTACCTATAGGGCGAAGTGTGTCTGGTTTCAACTATACCGGGTACAGGGAATATTTTTATAATTTCATTAAAATTGGTACTGTTTCTGAGATTTTTTAAGTTTCAGCGATTTTTTATTTTGCAGTAGTAATAAAAAAAAGATGTTTAAAATCGGACCTATTTCTTAGATTTCCAAAGTGAAAAGTAAAAATGAATATTGATTTATTAGTTACATAAGGCAAAGAAGAATGAGCAAAAAAACTACCTAATATAATATAATACCTAAGGACTCACGTTAAAGCATAACTGTACGTTTGTATACATATCAGTTTTTTCTTAAAACAAAAATGCCATCAGCATATCGAGTTATCGAATGAAGATTGAGTTTACGTCAACGACTATGTGATTATTTTTTTTATATACGCGGTGACCTGATTTTATTTTTACAGTGATATAGTTCATTTTTAATAATTTTCACTTGCTACATATACAGCCTTTTTATTTACATTTTTCATATTGTGTGTTTGTTTATAAATTGTAAATATATGTGTGTGTCTTGTTGTGAATCAACAAACTGTCAAAATTTAACAGTTTCATTGTACCGACGACCCTACGTTCCCAAAGCTGTGAGCACACTAGTATAAAGTAGTATGTTATGAAGTAAAGACCGCTCTATACTCTATACCCCATTCCCAGTCTCATGTCCATTCATCCTGTTATAACAGTTGCCGGTGAAAACAGTATTATGTTATGAAGTAAAGTCCGCTCTATACCTCATTCCCAGTCTCATGTCCATTCATCCTGTTATAACAGTTGCAGATGAAAACAGAAGTTGCTTCATCGTAGCAGTGCAACAGAAACAGATACGACAACAGAAACAGATACGACTCCGAGTTCTAGTGTAAAGCGCAACAGCATCCCCTCCACTGTACCTGTTATTTGTATATATTCATAACAGGTTGTTACTGTTGCGGCTCGACAACAGTTAAACTATAACAGACTGTTAAATAACAACCCATCACTAGCAGGGACTCTCTGCTGAGCCTTCATAGAGTGAACACCGTCAGTTTTCGGTGGCTATTAAATTATCTTAAAACGGGGTTGTAATGTTCTTTTGTTATCTGTACTACCTAGTAATTATTGCCAGTGATTGTTCGGAGTAATTCAAGTGATTTTCGAGTTTGATTAAGCATCGTATTCAGCATAAAAAACGAGAGCTAACTCATGGTTCTTTGTTCCGAGCTGTTGATTTCTTGCCGTAATTAGAAATAATTCCTGGTTATTATCGAAACTTAAGTAAATTGGCAGTGAATTTTACTGAAGCAAATTCACGTTTTAATTGCAATTCGCAAAGTTTCCATCAAGCGAATTCAGAACATCGACATAGGTGTCAAATGGTCTTGTAGTATTGGAGCAATAACATCCACCGGCCCAATAAAATCTGATGAGAAGTCCCAGTCGTTTCCCCCCAGTTTTTCCGCTCTTATTGGAGTCTGGAATCTGTGCCAGGCACTCATGATTGATCCCACCTGGAAAGCATCTTCACAGGGTCACCAAGTAACCTAGTACCGGGAGACTGGTGAGTCTAAACAAATCTTTTTTTCTGAATCAGCAGAATTTTCTTGCCGAAATCTAACATCTGAAGTTTTAATAACCTGAACTTTCAAAATCACGTAATCAAGTTTGGGCTTATACAATGTCAGAGAATTGCTGTCAGGAAAAGTACATATTTCCTCTCTAAGATTTTGTCAATTTTTGTAAATTTAAACACACTGTTTTTATTTTATTTTAAATTGTAATTTGCAAACTTTGTCTGTAAGATATCTAACCTATACATTCTCTTTAATATCTCTTAGTTTTCGTAATTAATATAGAAATTTCACGTAGAAATATATTAAATAGAACTCAAAGAACTGGCCAGTTAATTCACTAGAAAACCTAGCAAATGATTGACAAACGTCAAGTAATTTAACTAATCATTTATGTGTATTTTTGAGCGATACACTAAGTAATTGACAGTAACATTTTAGTAATACACAACTATCTTTGTCTTATTGTCTTGGCATATGTATGTACATTAATAATTTCTTGTTCTTGAAATTCTTGCTGTTTATTTGATTTATATTTGTGTGCAATTAATGTTTATTTGATATTTATCAATCTTTTATTTCATTATATTCGCTATTCCAAATTTAATTTATATGAAAAATTCAATATTTTGTTACATTAACATGTCTGTTTAATTGAAGAGAAATTCCTCCCTAGTATCTACTTTTCTTTTGACGTCGGCGCAAACAATTATTCTTACTAACTATTATCTAGATATCTAAATTTCCATGTAACC
This sequence comes from Tillus elongatus, assembly GCA_964006375.1. Classification (NCBI taxonomy): domain Eukaryota; kingdom Metazoa; phylum Arthropoda; class Insecta; order Coleoptera; family Cleridae; genus Tillus; species Tillus elongatus. Next base: position 37,223,496 of record OZ023265.1, read on the forward strand.
TGGCACTAGTCTGGAGAGCCCACAAATATAGGACTCTGGACAGTGCGAAGCAAACAAAGGAAGAGTAGGTGAGTATCAAACTAACTACATCCAGATGTGTCAACCTCCTAAAAAGTGCTGCTAATCTTAATAAATTTGATAATCCGATAGATAGCTACTTTAGGATAAGGTGTTATAGGCAATTGTGACCTCACCATTGAGCAGATCTATATCCACCTGAGGTTAATCACAATATACCACGGTTCTCGTTCTCTAAAGTTGTTCTTTGAAGGAGGTAACAATATATAAACCGAAAAGGAACGTGCAGGAAACTTGCAATGCATAGGAAACATGTTTACTAATGTAGACTGCCAATGGCCACCCTCTCTGCGCGATAGCAGAATTTTCAAAAATTCTAACATATACAACATTTTTAAAAACAGCACAGAAGAAAGTGTATTATTAAAAGACGATGGCTACCCTATATCTTTGGATTATGACTCCCTGGAGCAGCAAAATTATAATAACATTTTCATCAAAATCGGCTTAATATTTTTTGACTCATTCGTGTAACACACACACACACATACATACATACATACACACACACACACGCATATATATATATATATATATATATATATATATATATATATATATATATATATATATATATAGGCTATAAACACCTTTGGAATATTGCTAAAATTTCGAAAACTACCAAACTTTTTTTTTGACACTTGGTATATTGCTTGGTATATTGACGTACTTAAATTTAATACTCTATTGACAAGTAAAAAAAGTATGTGTAACTATATAGTGTGGCTGAGAAATAATACCAACATTTTTATTTCAAACGGAACATCCTCTTTGTTTTTACGTTTTCTGAATTTACATCTAATTTAAAGTCTAATTGTATTTAAAGTTTTTTCATCTTCATTCACTACTGAAAATAGTGCTGCAAATTGAATCATAACTTCCACATAGCTGTGATAATCTACGATCCTTGGAATGACAATCTCATAAAATGAATCTATGGTCCATGACTTGACCACAAAGAAAATATTCGTACTTCTGTGCCCATAAACTTCTGGTACGTTATATTACTTGAGTTTTAACGAAACAATGTCCATTTTCACCAAATAATCCCTCATTTATCTCCTACCTCATTAAATGATCTCACCCAAAAACAATTCGAAACGTACGTTTATCGGGTGCTAATTGGATACCAAATTTGAAGATGATATCTCAATTGGTTAGAAAGTTATTGAGCCTACTAACAGACTCGTATCAATGTTGCTTGATATTGTCGTATTAAATTTCATTTGTAAATAGGTTGAATTAGGTAATGGTACTGTGTTTTGAGAGAGGTATTGTCACAGCATAATATCTTAAATTCATTTGTAAATAGGTTTAATTAGGTGTGTGTGTGTGTGTCTTGTTACATTCAAATTCTTTTGTAAAAAGGTTTAATTAGGTATTGGTATATTGTCGTTTCAAGGTCCCAGGATATTGTCACAGTATATTGTATAAAATTTCATTTGTAAAATAGATTTCATAAGGTATTCTCGTATTATTAATGTATTAAGGTATATTGTCGTATTTCCTTGGCTGAGACCGACTCCAAAAATAACAATAATTTTACATTATATGATCCAAATAATTTGATTGTCTTTTAGGCAGTCTACACATATATTTAAAACTTTCTGCTCAGGTAAACTCTAAATAAATATTTTGATAATTGTCTGTTAGTCATAGATATGTGTGGAGTTAGAGGTTAAGTTTAAGGTGCCTACATTCTTGCGTGGTAAACGCATTGATCGTACATTTAGTGGTAAAAATAAGTTGATTGTAAGTTGTAGACAGAAGAATACGCAATTATTTTTTACTTTTTAGTGCATTTTTTGTTTTAGAATATTTTTTTGTGAGGTCGGTTTTCCATTTTGTTAAAATTTTTGTTTATTTCTTTATTTTTAGTGAATCTGAAGCTTTATATCTGATTTAATTAGACGGAGGCGCAACGGTGTGATTCACAATCACCATCAATGTAGTCAAAGTCAATTATATACGCATTATTAAGGATAACTCAAAAACTACTGGCTGGATCCTGATCACATTTCTATGAGACCACACGAGAAGCACCAGCTTTCAAATAAAAAAATAATCATCCAAATCGGTTCACCTAGAAAAAAATTCTGAGGTAACACACAAGAATATCATCAATGTAGTCGAAGTCAATTAAATACGCATTATTAACGTTAACTCAAAAACTACTGATTAGATCCTGCTCACATTTATATGGGACCACATGAGAAGCACCAGCTTTCAAACAAAAATATAATCACCAAAATCGGTTCACCTAGAAAAAAGTTCTGAGGTAGCACACATAAAAAAAACATACAGTCGAATTGAGAACCTCCTCCTTTTTTTGAAGTCGGTTAAAAAGGACCGTGGCTATATGAACTGGGTTACCAGTCCGAAGCCAAACAAAGAAAATCTTCTTGTGGATACCTCACACCAAAAACAATATTGCTGGCTAGGCTAAATTTATAATTAGTGTTTACAACACCTTGTTACTTTATTCGTTTTGAAATTAGAATTACTTAAAATGGTACAAAACATTTGGAGTGTGTATATGCCAATAAATTAATTATCAATAATAAATAAATGTAAAAGTATTTCGAAATGTGTTTAACTCACCTAGGGGGCGGAGGGTACGTACACCTTTGGAAAACCACTTGGACAGTCATTTTTTGATATATTAACACAACACTTACGAACAACACAACATACAGCTTAAAATATTACTAAATAAAAAATACACTATGAGAGGTATGGAAATTGAATTTTGTATGATAAACCACTTGGACAGTCACTTCCACATATATTAACAAAACAATTAGGAACAACACGACATACAGCTTTAAATATTACTGAATAAAATATACTATAAAACGTGGAAATTAATTTTTTTATGATACTGATACTGAATACCGATAACAAACAACAAACTTGAGATAAGAATAAATGCTGTGATTATCGGTTATATGTTTAGGGTTAATTATTTAAGAAATTATTATTTTTATAAAAACCTCTGAAACTGATAACGAAATTTGTCATTTAATTTTATATACGTACGCTTAAAAAGTGTTTTTTGTAATTAAAATAAATACACCCATTGACTCATTAAGAAAGTCTGGACGCAGCAAGTGCGTTATGGTAGTGAGTTTTAATAAAAATATTTGTAATAGCAAATATATATTTTTTTAAAGAAAGCAGGCATCAAATTTGGTATATCCTCAATTCTATTTCTATTGGCATATACACACTCCAAATGTTTTGTATGATTTACCATTTGAAGTAATTCTAATTTCAAAACCAATAAACTAACGAGATGTTTGTAAACACTAATTGTACATTTAGGCTAGCCAGCAATATTGTTTTTGGGTGGGGTATCCACAAAGAATGGTTGATTTAAATAAAAGACAACGAGTAAAACATTATGAGTTACATAAACACAGTCTGAAGGCGTATTCGCCTTGTTGTCGCAATCATGACGTCATGACGTCAGCAGCTTCTTTCACTTCATTGCAACTTCCTCATTTCCTTAGTTGTGCCAGATTTTCCAAAAGTTTTCCTCTTCGTCTAGCTCTTTCCTTTATTCCAAATGGTGTCTTACAAATAATGTTGCTAGAAAGTTATTATGCCAAATGAATAAAAATTGAGCAATAGCTATAAGTAAAAGTAATTGCTATATCTTAACATAAATAACAAACTTTCTTACATCTCTGTAACACTTGGTTACTCAGCAGGTATCGACCTGTAAATTCAATTTACTCTTTTAGTGAATTTTCGTAGAAAAAAATCACTAATAGGGAGATCCCAACTTTTGAAGCGCGAACTAGGGCCCCTAAAACCCATATCCTGTGTCAGTTTCAAATTTGGTTACCAGTATAACCTATATAGTAGAAAGGATGTACCATATTTCATCAAATAAACGTTACTGTTTGAAAATGCACAAAAATCTTCCGAAAATAAGCTTAAAGCGTTCCCGAAAAACTGGTTTCCTGGCCAAAGAACCTTATAGGTTAATAGCAAATTAACCTGTTTAAATTTGAAGCATTTAATGAAAATTCGCTAACATAACGCACTTACTGCGCCCCTAATTTCTTTTCTTACAAACATGCATCATACTTCGATGGAAAATGCAAGAATGCAATAATATAAGGCGTGTTCGAATAAAAAAGAAAGAAAATTTGGATCACTTATGAAATAATTTTGTAAGGTGTAGCTCAAGACAGCCTATAATTAACGTATACAATAGTGTCTCGTATCTTGTATAAACGAATATATTCGGCTTTATTGATTTTTTATGAAAATCTGCTAAAAATTATATACGATAAAATCTATAGCAAAAACTACTGCCAAAGCATCAGAGAAAGCGTCTATTTGAAATCATTTTTGCAAACGTTTTAGTAAAATGAAGGACGATAATGGTTGAAGCTGAAACTTAAGGCTTTGTAAAACACATTTCTTGCGACACTGTCTCTACGTAACCCACATTAGTTGCAGGTTTTTTACCTAAATGTTGCCAATGTTGACGTTTCAAATCACTAATTTGACGTTTTAAGAGGAAACCCCATTTTTTTTCCTTTGAATGCTTATAACTTTTTTTAAACCTACAAATCTAAATTTTGGTACATAGTTTATTTTTTGTGACGTAAACCCGCGTACTAAATTTGGTTGACCTAACTGAGAAACGAACATTTTACGAGAAAAACTGGCCCGATTTTCCTGGCGAACGAACTTATCCAAGCCACTTGCAAAGGGAAGGTATTTAACAAATTTGATCAAAATCGGTCGACTATTTTTTGAGTTATCGGTGTGATACATACATATATATATATATATATATATATATATATATATATATATATATATATATATATATATATATATATATATATATATATATATATATATATATATATATATGAATTGAAACTGACCCTGGATATGGGTTCTACATTACATTATATAGTAGATGCAATATGGAAGCGAAATTTCAAAAAAATAAATTCCATTTAAGATTCATAGTTAATCGGCTAGTAAAATTAAACAAACAGTTATTTATGCAACCCTATGAGTGAAGTTGTGGTGGTCAAAGAGTAAATTAAAATAAGAAGAAAACATGTCCGTATTCGCATTTCATAAGTCAGGAATATGTTTATATTGAGGTTATTAATCCGCTAGCCTGAACTTTGTTTAGACATTTGCGAAAAGAATGCCAATCAATAGGAAATTACATAAAATTTTAAACACATCTATTTCGTTTTTTTTTCGATAAGTTAATGTTATATAGTAAACATCAATAATCAAAATTAAATAAGAAATATTTGATTCTAAAGCTTTTATACATGTTTGAAAACGCTTGCTATTTTTAATTTTGCCATGTGACCATAAACGCTCGGGCTATTGTTGTGACGTCAGACGCGTCCACTAGTCACCCAGAAGCAAGGTTAGATGTGCACGTTGTTTCATTGAAAATCGGTAGTATTACCAAATTAATGAAGTAGAGCCAAGAAAAACGTAAAATAAGCACTATTAAACAGTTTCACAAAACCGCTAACAACTACTGTTTATCCTATACGTTCAGCGTACCATTTGACAGGGAGCCCTTTGTTTAGGAACAAATGACGTCTCTTCATGCGCGCGCGTTTTAAACTTTTTGCATGTATTAACTTTAATATATTTATCGTCTAAAGCTAAACAATCTCTATTACGCACATGTGATATATCAAATGTTCCTTTTATTGCGTACAAAAGATGAAAAACATAAGAAAAATTATGAATATTTCCTTACAGTTTTTTTAAATTAATAACAAAGATGCCATTTTTTAAAATAAATTTTGAAAACACAAAAATAAATTCGATATGATTGCTTTTTGACCCCTGTAGGACTGTAGATGCCAAAACTATGCATGTTGGAGTGGGCGCAAAGCCGTCGGTCTGCTGTACCATGCGATGTTGGGGGCGTTAAACATACCTACCCTCCTTGCAGAAAAGGATCCTGCAAAATTTCCAGGATACTTGGTTAAACTATTTCCTAGCTTCTGTGATTGTCCATAGTCGCGGAAATAGGCCGACGTTAAAAAAATACAACACAACAATAATTGCATAAGAAATACCCCTATGATAATTTCCACCTATTGTCGTGACTTAATCCAAACAAATATCTCACTTTCTTTGATCACAGAAGAATGGTTGTGGTTATCTGACCCTTCTATCGATACCATTATCTACATTTCTCGAAACAATATCCAAAGCAAAATCTAAAAATGTTCGGGACGCAGCAAGTGCGTTATGGTAGTGAATTTTCATAAAAATAATATATTATGGTGATTTAGCCTTATATTAGAAGTTTAAAACATTACTTTATTTACTTAGGAGCAGTAAAAAATAAGGTAAAGAAAGGCAAGCAAAAAATGATGTCTATCATAAATATTTATACAGTAATTTGGATACAAAACTCAAAGAAATTGATAAACAGGAAATATACTCAACAAAAAATACACTAGAAAGCTGAACATAAAAGAATTCCTGTGGTTCATGCATTGAGGGTGATTGTATGCATGCAGACGGGGGAGAAACACCCCCAGGTCGAAGACAGCTTCTAAAAATTGCTCGGTAGATCTTGAAATTGCAGCTTTGAAAAGAGAATCAACACCCTTAAATAAAGATTCCACTTGACCTACATTCCCCATTTAAATTAAGGGGTGAAGTTCTTCCCGCTAGAGGTTGACTGCTACAAATTCTGTTGGGTTCAAAAAGTGTCCTCATTTTTTTCCCTCAGGGCTCGTCCGCGGCCTTGCCGCCCCGATAGCACTGAAACCTTTGGTTGATTGTGCATACCCTTAGTCTTACTCCACCCATTCCAAAATCACTGTGCCTTGAACTAGTCTACACAGCGATTGGTAGAGTTAAGTTTTATATTGCTCTGTCTCCGGTCTAGACTGACCGTATATCAGTTGTCTTTTGCGGTCCAGAGCTTTACACTCGCATAAGATATGCTGGGCTGATTCCTTCCCCTCGCCGCAGAGTCTGCACGCGAGGTCCCCTTCGAACCGCCCCATTTTATGCAGGTGTTTCTTGACGGCCATGTGTCCCGTCAAGAGACCTGTTGTGTTTCTGAGCTGTCCTCTGCTAAGATATAGCAGCTCCACAGCTCTCTTTGAATTGGGTCCGTTAATTATTGACTTCCCATGTCTGAGCCCTGGACAGTCCGCCCAGTACACCTTGTGTTGGTTTCTGACCCAGGACTTAATGGCTCCCCTGGTAGTGCTCTTTGTCACGCCCAGAGCCGGTTCTGGTCCCATAAATAGTTCTGCTGACCCTCTCTTCGCGAGACTGTCAGCTTCTTCATTGCCTTTGACCCCCGAGTGACCCGGCACCCAGATGAGGGTCACCTCATTCTGCCCAGCTAGGTCGCTCGTCTCGTCTCGGCACTCAGTCACCAGCCAGGAATTTACCCGTGGGCTACTTAGTGCCTTAAGGGCTGCCTGGCTGTCTGTGGCTATGAGGATCCGCTTGTTGGTGTAGCCCCTCCTCTTGTTCTCCCGCACACAGTGCAGGATGGCGTACATCTCGGCCTGAAATACCGTTGCATGGGCTCCGAGGGAAATACTATGACTTACCCTCGGTCCTTCCGAGTAAACACCTGCCCCCGTCTCGCTGGATCCGTCCGTGAACCAGACGAGGGCGTCCTGTGGTATGCCCGGCGTCTCCTTTCGCCATGCCTCGCGGTCGGGGATTTCCACTGTAAAGTTGTTTTCCCTGCACATTCTCCTTGTAAGCAAACTAGACGTGTTTTAGAGTTTTTCGAAATTTTCAGCAGCTCTCGGGAAAATCCTGGTGTAACCTTTTATAATAAACACACTATAAATGGGATAGTGGTAAGGAAACAACAAGGTTGCAGCACTTAAGCAATATACTTGACACCTCGTCTGGTCCTACAGAACTAGATCATTGAGGGCATTTATTGCATTGAGAACACCATCTAGTGTAACGGGTGAGAATTGGAATCGGGTGTTTACTGACAGTGTTATTTCTTCAATAAATGCTATATCTATCGCAATACGCAGATGAACAGTTGCATTTTCAGCAGCACATAATAAAAAAAACTTTCAAATTAATCTGGAAGGTCTGCATTTATGACATAGCATTCTGTTTGATGTTTTAGGTTCATGCCTCTTAGTGCGATGGTGGTTTTCCACGTAGTTTTTGCTTTTGTTGTTGCTGTTGCTAACAGCTTTATCAAGTTCGCTTTTACTTACATCTGTGATAAGTTTTTCATATTGTGCAATTAATTCTTTGAACACAGGCTTAAATATCGAAAAGTGTTCAGCAAACTCACCATATGCTGCGACGACATGTTTTATCCCCTTAATTTCTGTTGTTACAGGAGCTCTACGTTTCACACATATTCTAATTTTTCTAATAGAAAAACATGCTTTGTAGTAGTTGATAAACGTTGTCATGAGAAATTTATAAGCATCTTCAGGGGAGGTTTATTGAAATACATTTCTCCATGTCTCGTGTTCAAGCAATCTGATGTAGGTTACTATATTGCTTTTAAGATCAGCCAAGTTGTCAATGGCTTTCTTCATACACACATTTTCTATTAACCTAAAAGTTTTAGTTTAATGTACCGTAAATAATAAACTACTAAAGGCGCGTATTTGTATTATATAATGCCCTATTAATCCAAAATAACACACAAGTTTGTTCAAAGCCTATTGTAGTATTCAGTAAATGTTCATACGCTTAATTTACTCAGTTGGGGTACATAGAAATTCACAACACAACTTTACATGTTGTTGGTACACGAAAGTTTTAGAAACTTTAGCTTTGAATGTGGCCCTTTTCCACCTACAAAACAATAGATTCTCGACATCAAAATATTACAATTTAGCTAAACACCCTAAACGTAAAACTAAAAGAGATACAGGGTGGTAAGGGGAAAAGTTAAGTTTTGATTCAACTTCATATCCAGACAAGTATTTTGACGTATCGTCTTGAAGATTGATACAGATGAGCTTGTCATAGTGACAAAAATACTCCGTTCTTAGTTTGGCTCTAGCGGATAGAAGGACCTGCTTGCGTTGCCCCTTAAATCTTTAAAACACTCACACTTTCGTGCCAGCATCATCAGCAATTATTTTTTAATTGTAAAGTAGTATTGTCTTGTATTTTCTTAACAAAAAAGTTATAATTGATGAATGACTGTAAATTCAGCCGTTTTAAAAAAATCCGATTTTAAAGGTAGCTGCTACACATTTTTCGTAATAGTTTTCAGATCATACTTCATTTACGGAGTAGTAGAAATCTGCCAAAACAATTTTATGCCTCAATTCTTGTCAAAACCACGAGATAACAATATCCAACTCACACATTGTATATAAAAACTACAGATCCCCATTCAACACGCAAGGTCGCTGACTAATGTGTTAAGGAATAGCAACGCAATAAGACGAATAGACTATTTATGGACGGGTAAACAACTAGACTAAACTCAGGAACCAGCCACCTGCCAAGATCAACTGCAAAACAGCAACTTCGTGTGGAAACCGCCTTTTGGTCCACATCCCACCAGAGACTACATATGGAAGTAACCAGACCACGGACGAACATTCCTACATTGTTATTGCTTAAGTCTTACTTTAAATTGTCATGTTATATCTTTGTACTAGCGAAGTTTTATTATGAAAAATTCTCCAATGGAGAGGTCAGGATGAAAAGCTTTTGAAAAAATGCCTTCAAATGAGTGCGAATTTGGGTCCCTAGAACCAAAAACCAATATATGTTTATATATATATATATATATATATATATATATATATATATATATATATATATGTGTGTGTGTATATATATATATATATATATATATATATATATATATATATATATATATATATATATATATATATATATATATATATATATATATGTATGTATATATATTACATACAGACTTGGAGACTACTTCTCTGGCTTCACTGTTGGTTTTTGTAGGTGAAGGACGTAGCCAGCGCGTGAGATCACTGGAGCAAGTGGCCCTTCGAATTCTGGATGTTCTAAGATGTTCTTCAATGCTTCTGTGACTATGGTTTCGCTGCTTGACAGCATTTTCAGACAGATTGAAATTGAATTAGTACGAAATCATGACAACTACAAATAAATATCTGTTGCTTTGTTATGATATAATGTTTTGATCAAAAAAATTTTTATCAAATTGAAAATAAAATGAAACACAGATGAGGTTTTCAAAATGTCTATGTGATGTATGTCAATATTTAACATAAAAATAGAACTAGCCTATAATAACTATGATAACAGTTACAACAATAAAATAACTAAACAATAACAGTATAAAAGCAGTCTCTATACAACGACAATATCGACATACATCAACTCATTATTTTATTATAACTTTTTTGAAAGAATAGTTAAATTTATTTTCTTTGACTTATTTAATTAGAAAGAAGAGTATCCAAGAAAGGGGAATTTATTAAATCAGTTTGCTCGTTTAAAACAAGGTAGTTATTGTCGTGTGTGTGCCTTTTGACTTCTAAAGCTTCAAAAAAGTCTAGTTTACGTTTGTCATTATAAAAATGTTGTGGTTGTATGCGGTTATTTACTGTAGGTCTATGTTCGGTTCAATAATATGTTTTGCAAATGTAGATTTGTCAGCGTGGTTATTTCTAAATGCAGAAATATGTTCTTTGTATCGGGTGTTAAAATTTCTAGAAGTTTGACCTATGCAGATTGCGTTACAATGTGTACAAGCCAATTTATAAACTCCAGCTTTTGTCAGGAAACAAGATTTTTCTTTCGCGTTAAATAACAAATCACGCGTTGTGTTGTAAGATTTAAAAGCTACCTTTGTATTTGTACAGGTATTTAAAATTTTTGAAATGTTTTCTGAAATGGTTCCAAAATATAAATAAATAAACACATAAAAATTTCATCGTACCCTGGTTTTGGGTTTTAGGGACCCAAATTCGCGCCCCTCCTGAGAATTTTTTTTTAAGGCTTTTAATCGTGACCTCTCTATAAGCGATTTTTTCTTAATGAAAATGCGCTAAAAAATTGTAAACTAACATAACGTGGCTACTTATATATAAATTCAATTTTTTTAAATCAGAAATAAGTGATACCTTCTGTACGAAATCATCTTATTTCTCACATCTATCATTTAGTTATAATAACTTCTTTTGCAGATCGGTGAAATTTTTAGACACTAATGGAAGACACCCCAAGGACATCATCCTCCTTAATATATTTAAAATTTGGCAAGATTAGTTTAAACAACGATTGTAACTTATCTGAAGTCATTCCAGTCTAAATATATGACTCAGGAAAGCACCCATGTAATCAGACAACAATGTTGGTACGGCAATTACATTCGCCCTTAACAGTCTCAATTAAGTTTAGCTTAGCATACATCCAGAGATTTACTCACCAGTAAATTGCATACCTGAAGCGGCTAATGTACACAAAATCTCTAAGGCGGCAGTTCTCTCTTATGCAGAGAACTGCATTCTGGCACATTTGCCTAATCTCAGATCACCGTAATATACTTTTCATAAAATTAATAATTTATGTATAAAAGCACACAGATGATACCAACACAAAACTATAGATTTGAGTCAGACAGAAGTTTAAATCAAATTCAAAATAATAAGTCTGAACGCAGCAAGTAAGTGTGTTCTCTTTTTTTTTATCAACAACTCACCACGAGGGCTTACAGCCTAAATACTATCGTACCGTGGGTGTCGACAAGGAGGAAAGAGGCAACTTGCTAATTCTGGACTTGAAGGTTTGGAGGTTCGGGGGAGAAGGAAAAACATGTGCCGACAAGGAATTCCACAACTTGGAAGTCCTCGGGACAAAAGAGCGGGCATAACAAGATGTTCTATGTCTGCCGACCTGAACAGTAAAAGGATGCATTCGCTCTGTTCCCCTGGTAGATCTGTTGGGGGCAGCAGGTGGAGGAACCATGGAAGAAATCTCCTCTGAGCAGTACCCGTGGAGATATTTATAAAAGAAAGAGAGGTCACCAACGGCACGTCGGTGTGCAAGGGATGTCAGCCTTTGGGTGAGGCTAGGGTCACCGATGAGACGTATAGCTCTCTTCTGAATGGAGTCCAGGATAGCGAGTGTAGAAGCGGTAGCAGCACCCCAGATGTGGGAGCAGTACTCTAGGTTTGGTCTTATTTGTGAAGTATATAAGGTGTAGATATTAGCTGGTGAAAAGTATTTGCGAGCCCGGAAGAGGAAATCTAATTTCTTAGCAGCAGCTTCTGCAATTGATGTGACATGTTGATGCCAATTTAGATTTTTATCCACAGAAATGCCAACAAGTGAAAAGGACTCATTACTTTGAATAACTTGGTTGTTTATTGTGATGGGTCAAGGGCTGGTGTATCTCTTATGAGAAAGAAAGCAATACTGTGATTTGGTGGGGTTGAATTGTACAAGATTTCTACTTCCCCAGTCTAATATTTTTTGGATATCTACGGAGATAGAACCCTCCATGAGTCTGCGATCCTCATCTAATTGGGCTAAAGAGACAGGCTTAGAATATTGTATATTTGAGTGGAGGGTGCTGTTGTCCGCTTAACTGTGAACTGGGTTAGTTGTGCTAGAGAGGAGGTCATTTATGTGGAGAAGAAACAAAGTAGGGGCTAAAGCTTAACCTTGGGAAACTCCTGCATTAATTGGATACAGTTTAGAGGAATGGCCATCCACGACAACAGAAATGCACCGGTTGGAGAGGAAATTTGGCGTGATACACAGATATATATATATATATATATATATATATATATATATATATATATATATATATATATATATATATATATGTATATATATATATATATATATATATATATATATATATATATATATATATATATATATATGTATATATATATATATATATATATATATATATATATATATATATATATATATATATATATATATAAAGTGACCCTGGATATGGGTTGTAGGGGGCCTAGTTCGCGCTCATTTGAATAAATTTTTTCAAATTTCAAAGTCGGTATCTCCTCATTAGTGAATTTTTTAAAAGAAAATTCACTAATAAACAAAGCTTTTCTTTCGAGCTTTGCGACACTGGAAGACTCTGGATAAAATATTAGTGTGTCATTCTTCCTCTTGCATACCTAATTAACGCAAATGGATTAAGAGAACGTTACATTGCGGAAATGCTTCAACATAAAGCACTTTATGTTTTTGAAATATTATCTTAGGCTAGGATGCCAGTAAATAAAATGTATGTAAAGAGGGAACGTTAAAATAAGGAAGCAAATACTATACGTAAGGTCGACAGCGGTCATCTTTTATGTGGTGTCAGCGATGCATGGTATAATTTATGTAAACCTTAGTCCAAACCACAAATTTGTATATATCGGTTTATTTGTTTATTTTACTCCGTTGGTATATTTTTGTTGATATATTTGTTCAATTGGAACTAAATAAAAAAATATGTTTTATAAGGTAGATCATGAAAGACGAAGGGGGTCTATTTTAAATATGTAATATTCGGTGATTCGAGTGATTTTTTCCATTTCCAATTTTAAAGTAGTAATTTTGAAATCTTGCCATTTGCGGTTAATCATCAATTTTTTTAATTGTAAATTCATTAACAGTGTTAACTTTTGATAGTTGATTTTCATAATAAAACTTTATAAACCGAACCCTCTCTCTTTTTATTGTTCAGTGTCAATGCCATACAAATATCAACGGCAAAAACTCACACACACCCTATTTGATTTACGTTTCACGCTCAGTTTATTGACTTATTTGT